>CAUYON010168008.1:0-20410 GCA_963573935.1 Arctocebus calabarensis
CCCACTAATTGCCCTCCCTCCACAAGAAAATGCCATGAAGGCTATCTGTAACAGTACGATCAAAACATTTCTGAATGTATATGAATTGTGCCCTATGATTGCACCAATGTACAGAATTATGATTCAATAAAATTATAAAAAAAAAATTAAGTCTAGAGTAAGCTTTAGTTCTTCATTTTCTAGAAACTTGGAGGAAACACCATGGTTACTAGTAATGCAGCTGAGACACACATGATGTCCAGTGCGGCCCCTCCCAGCTGGCTTTCGTCCACACCGCCTCACACATCTTCACACAATTCTGTTGAAAGGCATGGAAATGGCTTTATTGCTTCAATGTGGACATTCATAAAATAAAAATTATTATGCTGTAATATGAAATGTGTTATTTTATGTTTGTAATAAAATAGGTTAACAATTCAGAATTTGTTCTATTTTCTCTCCCATGACCTACAGCCAGAATTTATGAAATGTCAAAAGCATGAAAAATTATAATCTTCATGGTGATTATAGCTGAAGTGTTTGTTTGGCATCAGTATTGGAGTGGTATCATTTTAAAATGCCAGATTTAAAGACCGAGGGGTAAATAGCTGAATTCATTTGAATATGAAAAGTCCTTGGTGAGTTTCCGCAGCCAGAAATCTATAGGTTATTATACAGAAATTCCACTGTATAAAACCAAAATGTGGGGCACATATAAGAACAGCTAACTTCCAATTCAGCAATTTTTTAAAAGATGATAGTTGACAAAGTCAAATGATTAACTGTGTACTTTTTAACTCAAGAAGAGCCCAGTTCCCAAATCCCACTAATCTGAGTTTTAGAATCAATTTTTAAATCATCCAAAATTGCTTAAGTAAATTACTTTTTTCTTTTAGTCATGTCGGCCTAAAGACAGTCATTATACTTTCTTGGATTTTTTTCTTAAAATTGTGATGTAATTTTAAGTTACGTGACCAATGCTCTTCCATCGTCTCTTTCAGTAGACTGGTCATTAGCTAAGTGCCTCAGTTATACATTATGCAACATACTCTCTTAAGATTTGGTTGCCTAAACTGCAACAAATCATTACTTGTCAAAGTTTCATGGGTTGGCCTGAGGTTAGTTGGGTGATCTCCTCATGGTCTGGTTGGAGGCCTCTTATGCAGGTCCAGTCCATGCAGAGCTTGGCAGGGGCTGGACTCTCCCAGGTGACCTCGCATTCTAAGGGACTACTCTCCATGTCATTCATTTAGGTCTCTGGTCAGGACTTCCTCAGATCCAAAGGGAAAGGAAGTTGTAATTCTATCAGGGCACAGGCTTGGACATCCCAGACATTGCTTCTGCTGTTTTCTCTTGGACAAAGCAGGGCATAGGACCAACCCAGATTCAAGAGAAGGAAAGTAGATTCCATTTCTTGATGGCCTTTAGAAGCATGTTTATGCAAGATGAGAAAGAATTGATGGCTGCTTTCTTTCTTTTTTTTTTTCAATGTTCAGTTTCCTTTAACGACCCCCATCTCCCTGAAGGATAGGCACAGGCAGCTAGGTGGTGGAAAGAGATGTCCACTTGAAGATCTTGCCCTGATTGAAGGCTTTGCCCACGTGCTGGAAGGTCCCCTCCCAGGAAAAGTACTCGCAAACCAGTGTCTGAGTCCCCTCACTACCAAGATCCAGTTTCCGCCACGTACATGACTCATACGTAGTCCACCTGCCAATCTCGACTCAGTGGAAAGGCAAGCTCCTGGCCTCTGAAGACCCAGACTCCAGGAATAGAGCTGCTGTTGTTGGTGCAAAAGAGGATGACACTGGCAAAGGCGATTCTTCCTCAGCTTGTCCAATTGCTGAAACATTCCAGTGATGAGGTTGCAACTCATAAAGGTCTGGGTTAGCTCTTCTGGGAAGTGGTACTCAGAGTACCACAGGGACCAGCCATCCTTATCCAAGTGCTCCCAAAATATGGCAGTACCATAGAGACTGTCCTTATTGGAGTATTTGCACTTAAATTCATCCAACACAAAAGTACTTTTGGTTAGGTGAGCAAAGAGGTCCTTGGCCTGGGGCTCAGCAGCTAGGGCCTACTCACATTCATCCATCTCCTCGGGAGAACGGGCAGCTGCCTTTTTCTCCTCTTTCCTCTCAGCCTGGGGCTTCTGATTCTCTTCCTTTGAGTCCTTCTCTTTCCATGGGGTGTCCTTTTTAGACTGGCTCCCTGCAAACGTCTTAGCATCAAACTGGGCCATCTTCTCACACAGTTTTATTTCCCCTGAGACAGCCTATAACTGGAACTGGTTAATGCAGGTGAGGGACCAGTGGCTAGTATTGGGAAAGGCCGGGAGGAAAGAAGGCTCCAGGACCTGCTTATGCAGCTATAATGGGGTACACACAACTGTGATGTCAGCCAGTGTCACCGACTTACTGGGAAAGTCTTTGTTTTCAAGTGTGCATCCAGAAGCCCCGGAATTTGTCTGACTTCCTCGTTTGCATTCTCAGTGGCCTGTTTGTTGTGATGCATGATGCCCAAGGTGGGGAACACCCAGGTACTGGCTGGAGGCAATATGTCGCTATCGACAAAGCTCACCCACTGCACCTCCTGGGCTGCTGCCTCTGGAGTACTCCCCTGTAGCTCCTCGTTGCTCACACAGTAGGCAATGGCCTTGCTCTCAGATACCTCGAATCATCATCATCCTAAATTTATGGAGAAATTCAGGGGTGTGGTTGGTTTGGCCAAAGTGGAAGTGGGGCGGTGTGGAGAGTACGCAGAGCTGAGCCCCGCTGCACTGAGCAGCAATGAGCATCTTGAAGGCTTTCCAGTTTTCAGGATATGTGTACAGGGTCCCAGCCGCTATGGTGATTCCAGGCGAAAGAGGGTGGCGTTCCTGGATAGCTACTTGGCGTTCCTGGATAGCTACTTTCATTAGACAATTATGTTACCCTGGAATGGAATATTTGTCAGTTCTAAGACATTTGCCGAGTCCTGGGATACAAGGTGGAGACAGAGCTAATGAGGTGAGTAGTTCCTGTCTTTGTAATAGGTACAGTGCTGCAGAGAAAATTCACAATTAAACAAGCTCATAGCATTTGCACTTTTGGCAACATGGTAGATAAAACAACAGAGATAAAATACAAAACTTCTGAATAAATTTTGGTCATATTTTTGAACGTGTTAGCCAGGAAATTTCAGGTGACATAAATAAAGAGGATATTCATTTAAACAAGTATGCAAAGTGATGCTATAGCACTTAGGATGTTAGAGGCTAGAGGCTAGGGTTTGAATATGTGCACGGGATAGGCTAAGGTAGAAAGCAGAAACTGAGATTGCTGTATCTAAAATTTCTAGATGAGCAATAAGGAAGCTTATTTGTACCAAAAATTCAGTGAAATAGTGAAACTCTAAACCTGAGCAACCTATGGGCATAGACAATAACTTATGAGGTAGATGAATCAAAGCTGATAATTAACACAAAAACTGGTTATATGAGTATTTATAAAATCCTAAAGCCCTCGGGGCATCAAGCAGAAATGATAGAGATCTTCTCCGTAATGGTGCTTGCATTGTGGTGCATGGAGTGTCCACTGCAAAAATGGTTGCTAACAAAATTAAGCTCACAATAAAAAATTAGGCGTCGTAGGTGATAGATTCAACATTTGTGGGCTTTCCCTTTGTAGGCACTCAGCATTAAAACAGTTTTTCCATCCTCCTGAATGCCAAGAAACTTGGTTTGATCAGTGAAATGTGCTTGGAAATGATGTGTGTTTTATCTGAGTGGATGTGTTGGAGGGTTTGCATGCTGTTCTTTATATTTCTCTTGGATGATTGTGGAGACGTGTTGATAATGAACAGCCAGCTCAGCCCTTTCAGGGGGACACTGCCTAGGAGGGCAGTTTGGACCTGTAATATAATAGGTATGATGTTTTAAAACATTTATATTTGGAGTTATTTTGTTTTCATGGTATAATTTTGCATATCATTATTAATAAGCCACCCTTATTTATAGATTTATAGATTTTAAAGGAGAGTTAACAAAACAAGCAAAAGTATTATATTTAAAAAACTTTAGATAAAAGACAATCTAGAAGTATCAGGTCATACTATTTTATTTGAAAATACTAAATATTTTTAAATAATTATAAATGTAAAAGAAGAGATAGGCACTATAATGAAAGAAAAAGACCACATAAAAAGTACGTTCTAAAAATAGCATTGGAATTTCTAGAAACACAAAGACATAGTTATTTAGATTAAAAACTTGTGCATTCACACAAAATCACCAGGGATGCCAAGGAACCAGACCAAATACCTGATAACCAAGAGTAATAATGTCAGACAATAAAAAATAGAGCGACAAGTGGTTCAGACTTAAAAACTTACAAAGACTTCATAATAGTGATGGTTAGTTTGCTGTTGGTGTGGAGTGGTGGGTGTTTCTCTAGACAGCTGGAGTGAGCGTTCCAGGCAAGCAGGATAGCCTACCTCAGAAGAGGGAATGAGTTGATGTGAACCATTGACTAACTCAGGGTCTGGCCTCCACTGCACACTCACGGTGCAGAAGGGGGCAGCGAGATGTCCAGGGCTCTAAAGCATCCAAGTGTTGGATTTACCAAATTAGAGTCTTTAATGTGGCCTAAAATAATTCCAGTAACAAGCTATATTAACATTCTGGTGAAGAAGAGCCTTGTGCTAATAGTTCACTAAAGGGTCTTCTTAGCTCAACTAAACATCCAGATGCATAGATTACCCCCGGCCACTCTTGGTAGCATAATTGCTCAGAAAGTCACAAGACAAGGAACAGGTATTTCCTTTCTGTGGTATTCCTTGCAATAGTCCACAAAGTCATCTGGTAAAAATATTTTTGATCCCAGGTAACATCTCAGGTACAAAAAATTGAGATACTTACTGACTGATTTGAGTGAGCCACTGGCTTGAAAGCCTCATGAAGCCCAGAAGCTAACAGCCCATTTGCACAGGTGGAACTTACAGAGAATCTGCAAGGGAGCTGTGCCGTTACATCATAGTACACTCACAGAAGTCCAAACATGGGGTTTCCAGGTATTTATAATTCTCCTAGTCAAGAAGCATTTTTACTATTTAGTAGGTAATTTTTTCCATAAGCTGTGTTGCCTTGAAGCTATATACCTTCTACCTTTCCCTATACCTTATAGACATTATATCTTTATAATGTCTTCAGGGAGTCGTCAGGGAAATTTTAAGGAAGGTCAGATTCTCATGCAGAAAGGGGAAAAAATTGTTAACCATTATTTATACTATCTTATATCCATGGTGATATTAGTCCAACTATTCACTACCCCTGAGTCACAAGAGGAGAACAAAATTGGCTCCAAGCTAGATTATAGGTGAAAGCTCCAAAATTCAGTAAAACTGAAACTATTATTGACAGTAAAAATATATGCAAACCAAAACTGAAGCAACAAATTTTATGTAAAATATAGCTGCATAAATTCCTTAAACGTAAGTTCACAAATTTCTTAGCATTGTAAGGAATATAGATCTTTTTTAAAAGAATGTATTTAGTAGTGGAGAATATAACATTTTTGATAATCTCAAGATCAAGTCAAGGATGCTCTTCATTCTTTTATAATTATTGCAGAATATCCAGAACCCAATAAATTAAGAAGTAGGAACAAGAGTTATAATTACTCTAAAAGGAATATACAGGTAACATTTTTGGCTCACATCCAACTGATGGTCACAAGAGAATCAAGTGAAAAACAACATATTAGTTAAAGCAAAACAATAGTTTATTTACAACAGGGACAAAAATATAGAACCAGAAAGACTGACTGCTCTGACAGAAACAAACAAGTGTAGCATCTAGTATCACCGGCAGCAAGAAGGTTTATCCTCCCCACCATAATGCTGATGAATTTTTGGCAGGTGGCATTTCTCAAAATGGCTTAAGGAGGTCCAGCTCCTTCCCTCTAGTTGTTTTGCCAGGTCCCAGGGCTTCCAGTCTCCCATGGGAACTTCCCATCTGTCCAGGAGAATAGAAGATTGTAGATCACTTCTACCACATCCTGCTGACCACAATTTGGTCACATGGTCCCACTTTGCATCATGGGAAGCTGGAAATGCTGTCATCCTCCATGGCCAGGAGGAAGGGGCAAAGCATGGATATTGGCGAAGACACGAGCAGTATCTAAGAAGCTGAGGAACATGTGCACTGGTTAGAAGAAAGCTGTGAAACCAGACATGAGATTAGAGAAGGGTTAAGTACCAGAGAAATGCCATGATCTTGGATAGGAAGACTTAATAGTGCAAAGATTTATTTTTTCTTTGTGAAGTATCAAATAATAAAAAAGAATATTAAATTTTAATGTAGTTCTAGTAAAAATATCAACAAAAATTAAGTGTGTTTTGATACTTTAAAAATTATCCTGAAGTTCACCTACAAGATTGCATTGGAAAAGTAAGCAGAGATACTTCTGCAAAGCAAGAAAAAAGAGAGTATATTTGACTTTTGGGGCAAAAAAACATAATCTAAAGGCAAACATAATTAAGCATTTAAAGGTGCATGAATAAAATGATTATGGAATCAAATGGATAACATGGAAACTCAACCTAATTACCAGATGATAAATATGGCATAAAAAAGGCCTATGCCTGTGATCCCAGCACTTGGGTGGCCAAGGGGGGAAGATCTCCTGAGCTCACAAGTTCGAAATCAGCCTGAGCTAGAGCAAGACCCCATCTCTAAAAATAGCCGGGTGTTTTGGTGGGCACCTGTAGCACCAGCTACTCAGGAGGCTGAGGAAAGAGAGTTGCTTGAGCTCAAGAGTTTGAGGTTGCTATGAGCTGTGACCAGGGCACTCTGCTGGGGGCAACAAAATGAGACTCTGTCTCAAAAAAAAAAGTAAGAAAAGGATTATTTATTTAACAATTACTCTATGATATTTGTTTAAAAGGTCTGTCTGTCTTTCCATCACAAACACAAAACTACATATCTTAACGCAGGCGTCAGCTTCCCCCTGGTTTTGTAAATCAAGTTTCATTGGTACATGGCCATATCCCTTTGTTAATGCATTGTTTGTGGCTGTTTTCCCAGGCAGAATTGCCACAGACACCCTATGACTCACGAAGCCTAAAGTAATTACTATTTGGTCCCTCACAGAAAAAAGTTTGCTCAACCCTGAATTAAAACAATTAAAATTATTGGAAGAAAATATCAGTGGATGTTTACTGGATTTAGAGTAGGAATTTCTTAATGCAACAATTAAATATGAACCCACAAATTCGGCACCGCATAAATGAGTCATTTTAATTCATTCAACAAATAATGTTCTAAGTCAGATGAAAACTGGGAAACGTATTTGCAGATATGATCACGACCATTCCTGTTACCCTCTCTGTGGGCCCCCATGGCTTTGTTGTGCTGCCCAGCAAAAGGCAGAATCTATTCCCCCTTCCCCTGAATGTGGGACTTAACTAAACTGAAATCTTCTGTACAGCTAAGTAAACAACAACCAAAGCAAATAGACAACCTACACAATGGGAAAGGGTATTTGCATATCATGAATCAGACCAAAGCTTGATCACTAGAATCTACAGACAACTCAATTTAATCAACATAAAAAGAGCAAACAATCCCTTATATCACTGGGCAAGAGAGAAGAATAGAACCTTCTCTAAAGAAGATAGATGAATGGCTAACAAGCATATGAAAAAATGTCCCTCATCCCTAATTATCAGAAAAATGCAAATCAAAACTACCCTGAGATATCACCTAACCCCAGTGAGAATGGCTCACATCACAAAGTCTCAAAAGTGCAGATGCTGGCATGAATGTGGAGAGAAGGGAACACTTTTACACTGCTTGTGGGGCTGCAAACTAATACAAGCTTTTTGGAAGGAAGTATAGAGAACTCTTAAAGAACTCAAACTATACCTCCCATTTGGTCCTGTAATCCCATTACTGGGCATCTACCAGAAGGAAAAAAATACTTTTATCATAAGGACAGTTGTATTAAACTGTTTACTGCAGCTCAATTTCCAATCACCAAAATGTGGAAATGGTCTAAAAGCCCACCAACCCAGGAATGGGTTAATTAACAGTGGTATATGTATGCTGTGGATTACCATTCAGCTACTAAAAAGGATGGAGACTTTACATCTTTTGTATTAAACTAGATGGAGGTAGAACATATTATTCTTAGTAAAGCAGCAAAAAAGAGTGGAGAAGCAAGAATTCTATATACTCAATTCTGATATGAGGACAATTAATGATGTAGTACACAGTGGGGGTTGGGGGAAGGGGAGTGTAGAGAGAGGGAAGGAGGGAGGGGATGGGGGGATCACAGGGTGTGACTCACCTCTTGGGGATGGGTTACAATTACAAGAGGGACTTTACCTAACAAATGCAATCTGTGTAACCTGGTTCTTTGTACCCTCGATGAATCCTCAACAATAAAAAAAAAAGTCATTAAGCATCATTTCATTAAGAAATTTTCTTAAAAACTATCAGGTAAGTCCTCTGCTATCTGTACCAAAGCACATTTGAACTGACTTTTAAAAATGTTTAAAAGTTTAAAAGATCTTAGAATATGAGCTGGACCTAACTGTGGACATAGATGTTGGATGTGAAAGTTGGACCTGGGATTTTCCAGCCTCTTGATCTTAAACTTGAAACTTCGACTTACACTTTGCACTTGGACACTGGCCCTGGAACAAGACCCAGACTTAGACTTGGGATCCGGATGGATGCTGGTCTCTGTACCACAATCTGACCCAACTGGAGGTCTAAGTTTACCAAAAATGTTACATAATGAAAAGATAAAAGGGACTCTGGCTGGTTTTTGTGCCTCTGCAGCATAGGTTCTAAGTTAACTTCAACTCTGCCGAAGTTTTCCAGCCATAACCCTTCATGGCCTTTATCTATACTGGAGCTGAAATTACTGTTATACTTGGAGATCTCTTAAAATGTAAATGATTTGTTCAATGTTTGAGAACCTCACTATGTTTAAATGAAGTATCTCCTGTGCTTTTCGAGGAGCAGCAAACATAAGGTTGGAGAAACATAGGTATGCCTCACCTTAGCAGTTGAAACTACCTCCTGTGTCTCCACTCCCCATGGTTGTGGTTCCAATTGCCTTAAGATATCCATGATGAGTGTGACCTCTTTGCCCCAGTGAGCACTAAATTGACATTATGAAGTCTTTGGCTCTTGTATTTGGCTTGACAAAATGTGAGCCCATGGATTTCCTCCCACCTATCTTAGTTGTTAACACAGCCCAGTTAAATTAAATCAGGACCTTCAAGGATTAAAACTTTATATCAGTGGTCCTCAACCTTCCTAAAGCCGTGACCCTTTAATACAGTTCCTGTGGGTTGCGACCCACAGGTTGAGAACTGCCGCTTTATATAAATCCTATTTTGGACCAACTTAGCCTGTTCTTACATCTGGAGAAAATGAACAGCACCTCACAATAATGTCATTAATTACTTAATACTTCTCTTTAGAATCCCTGTACCCCTTATTATTCAGAATACTGACTTCATTCAATCAGCAACTGATAAATACTTCCCAGTAATAGATTTTGGTCGTGTGTTCTGTTCTGTGCCCATTTCAACAGGCACAGAGTAGACAGGTTTGCCTTCACTGGGACACAATGCACTGTCATGTGGCTGCCCGTGGTGTGTGTCCCTGGTCCCATCAGGGCACAGTCTTTGCAGGAAAGAACTCCACTTCACCCTCCCTTCTCCAGAACACAGGTGTGACATTGGATGGGTGACATCCCTCTCCTAGGAAATTCCTTCAACACACTGCTTCAGAACGTACAAACACAAAGGAGCTCACGAAAAGAGATGGGCCACTGTTGTGTTGGATTCTTGAACATAGCATTCAATGGAAATTTTATCTCCCTTATTGAACTCAGGCTATGGTCTCAAAAAACATCATAATGGCTTACTTAAACAAATTTAAATTCAAATATGTGTAATGTGGCATATTTCAACCATCAGTCATTTATCAGGGTAATAAAGAGTCTGCCCCCCTTTTCTATGCTTGACAACTGCTAGCTCTTGAGCCCCCTCTCTCTGGCCCTACCTGGAGCCCCATAAGCTAGTTAGGAAGCTGCATACTCCCTCCCTCAGCAAAGGCAGAGCACTCAAACCAGGCGGGTCCTGGCCTAGGCCTCAGCCTGGCCCCATTCCAACCCATGGGGAGACCCCCAGCCACACACCTCTTCTGCTCTCTCAGCCCCTGAGTCTGTCCGGGACAGCTGCCTTGCAGCACAGAAAGCTCTGTGAGTGATTGCCCTTTTATGTCCTTTTGGAGAGCATGTGGCATCATCAGTGTTGATTTCTGAACCAATTTTTTGGGGAGTTGATCCTGTGCTCGTGTAAGAAAACCACAAGATGGGTGGCACCTGTGGCTCAAAGGAGTGGGGCACTGGCCCCATATGCTGGAGGTGGCTGGTTCAAACCCAGCCCCGGCCAAAAACTGCAAAAACAAAACAAAACAAAACAAACCAGAAAAAGAAAACCACAAGATAAGGTGCAAACTCCAGCTTGGTATCAGAGCATGATACCAGGGCCCAGTAACCAGGATGAATTTTAATCTCAAATTCTGAACAAATCTGGGTTCAAGGTCTACTTTCCTTTTCAGGTTCAGATTCAAGTCCAGGGTGTGTGATCATGGCCCAGGTCTGAAATCTGGACACAGGTCCAAAGTTCAGATCTAAGGCCCAAAACCCAATTCCAAGGTTCAGGCTTAGTTCCAATTTTCATGCCTAATGGCAGATTTGATGTGCAGATCAGAGCAAGGTCCAAGGTCCAGGTTCTGGACCCAGCTTGTGTTTGGATTTCTAGCAGCAGGTCCAAGTACAAGGTCTGCACCAAAGATCCAGGTTTGAGGTTTGCACTCCTGGCTCTGGTTCAAGGTCCAATCTCCACTTCTACGTCTAGGTAAGGCCATGGTTGAAGGTAAGGCCATGGTGAGGAAGGTTGGTCTAGGTTTAGCTCTAAAGTCAGAGGTGAAGTCCTTGTCATAGATAAGGGAGACTTTCTCACGCCCAGCACAAAGCAATGTCCAGTGCAAAGGTACAAACTCCAGATCCAAAGTTCTGGCCTAAGGGCCATATCCAAAGTATAGTTTCCAGACCCAGTTACATGAACAAGGTCAGATCCAATGAGCTAAAAAAGTCCAGTTACAAGGACTAGATCTCACGACCATATTCATTCACTGCCTCTCTACTCACTCCCTACGTTTCAGCCCACTCAGAGGCTATACTGTTTGTCCTGCACACTCACTGTCCGCCACCTGCTCATCACCCATCTAGCTTTAACAGATCACTGGTCTGTTAGATTGTTAGAGGCAGTTCCCTAAAAACACACACTCATTATTTGTCCCATCTCAGGCTCACTCATTACCCGTTCCTGCCCCATGCCCACGTGCCCATTACTCCATCCCTGCCCACACCACTCACTGGCCCCCCACCTTATCCCTGCTTGCCACTTCCACCACCTTCACATTCTCTTGTTCTCCCTGCTCACCTTCAAGCCCCATTACCTAGCTCCTCCCCATACCCACTTCTAACTTATCCTGAGTAGTTCCCTATGGATGATTATTTCCTTATTTAAATAATTCTGTCTATCATCTATCATCCATCCATCTGTCCATCTTAGCATTTTAACTGGGAGTTAGGAAAGGGCGACTCAACTTTGTTAGCTACTCATCATCTTAAACCAGTCACTGTCTGTACTTAGTTATTTAAACTGATTGTGATTGAACAGTGGAGACGTCTGTATTGTGGAGAGTTCAGCATCTCTCATCCCTCTCAGGTGGCACTCAGGCACAGAGTCTGCATGTGGGCAGAGTTGTGATCTTACGATTTGCTGGAGATCCACATGCCAGGGATATTGCAACCATAAGTTACCAATAATAGTAAGAAGCTGGTAATTTAATGTCAAAAACCATTTAGTATTAGAAAGCAACTTTTTGTCTTGTGAGGAAATATGTTAAAAACAAAGAATTACCAGAAAATACCTTTAAATTACTGGGGTTTTTTTGCTATGTCTTAGGAAATGTTGCAGAAGTGCATTATTAAGAATTATTCAGAGGCATGATATCAATTAAGGGGAAGTGGAATGGCCATGCCTGGCTGCTCATGCTATAGTCTCTGCTCTTTGGGAGGCTGAGGCAGAGGATCACTTGAGGCCAGGAGTTCAATACCAGCCCAAGCAACATGAGCCAGTTTCTGCAAAGAATAAAAGTTTTTTTAAATGAGGAGATGGAAAAATGTAGGTAGTTTTTCTCCCTTGTCTCAGGAATTAAAGCAAAATAGCTTGACCCAGAAATTTAAAATGGACTCTCTTTTATTACCTTTTCCCAGCTAACTATCTTAGAGTAACTTTGCTGATATCCTGCTTACTTGTTTCTTGAAGGCTCTTAGATAATTACTGGTTGAAAAGACTACAATTTAGTGGAACTGCTGTCCTCTGTGAATATTCCTCTTATCCAGTTCACCCTTTTCTTGCAGACAGTGCAATGCTGCGGGTTTTGTTGGACATTGGCCATATAAAAATGCCTTTGAAAGAGCCTGAAGTCATTGCACTCCTGACTCTCATGCAGCTGCTGCTCTGCAGGGAATAATACAATTCTCAGGTTCTATTAACCTTTGGCTTTATTTGCAGAATTTAGAGCCTAAAGCTCACACCAATAGAGTCACAGTGTAGAAGAGTGGGCTTAAGTCCTTCACACTTACTAATAGGTTTTACAAAATTAGTTTTACTTAAAAGATATGATCATTTTTTACCCAAGAAAAAAGAGAGCAGACCCCAATAAATATAATCAGAAATAAAAAATGAGACATTACAACTGATACCACAGAAATCCAGAGGCTCACTAGAGATTAGTGTGAGCAACGATATGCCAATAAATTGGAAAACCTAGAAGAAATGGGTAAGTTGCTAGACCTGTGGAACCAGGAAGAAACCCAGACCTGAATAAACCAATAAGAAGTAACGAAATGGAGGCAGTAATAAAAAGCCTTCTATCAACGAAAAGCCCAGGACCTGATGGCTTTACTGCTAAATTCTACTGAACATTCAAAGAAGAACTAATACAAATCCTACTTATACCATTCCAAGAAACTGAGGAGGGAAGACTCCCAGATGCATTCTACCAGGCCTGTATCATCCTGATAACAAAACCAAAGTCACAATAACAAAAGAAAACTATAGGCCAATATCTCTAATGACTACCTATGTAAAATCCTTAATAAAATATTAGCAAATGGAACTCAACAATGACATAAAAAGATTATCAAGTGAGGTTCATCCAAGGGATGCAAAGATTGTTCAACATATGCAAATCAATCCGCGTGATGCATCATACAAGGAGAACAAAGGATAAAGACTACATGATCATTTCAATGGACGCTAAAAACGCATTTAATAAAATTCAACATCCCTGTATGATAAAAAAAAAAAAAACTCTCAAAAACTCTGTATAAAAGGAACTATGTCAACATGATAAATGGAACAACTAAATGGGGAAAACGGATAGAATGCGACAAGGGTGCTCTTCCACCATGGCTGCTCTACACAGTCCCACAAGTTCTACCTAGAACAATCAGGCAAGAGAAAGAAATAAAGGGCATCCAAAGTGGGAAGGAAGAAGTCAAACTATCTTTGTTCACAGATGATATAATCTTATATTTATAGAAACCTCCAGACTTCCCAAAAAAACTATAGAATTGATAAACAAATTCAGTAAATTTCAGGATACAAAATCAATATACAAAAATCAGTAGTATGTCTATATGTCAACAGTAAATAATGTGAAAAAGAAAATAATCCCATTTACAATAGTTACAAATAAAATAAAATACATAGGCATAAACATAACCAAAGAATTGAAAGTTCTTTTTAATGAAAACTATAACATTTGTGAAGGAATTTGAAAAGGACACACAAAAAATGAAAATACACTTCATGCTCATGGGTTAGAAGAATCAATATTTTTAAATGTCCAGACTACCCAAAGTAATCTACAGCTTCAATGCAATCCCCATCAAAATACCAAAGGCATTCTTCACAGAAATAGAAAAAAGTAATCCTAAAACTTATATGGAACCATGAGAAACCAGAATAACCAAAGCCATCCTGAGCAAAAAAGAACAAAACTAGAGGAATCACATTACCTGACTTCAAGTTATACTACAGAGCTGTAGTAACCAAAATATCATAAAAACTGACATTAGACCAATGCAGCAGAATAAAGAACAGGAACTAAATCCACATATCTATAGTAAATTTATCTTCAGCAAGTGTGCCAAGGGCATCCAATTGGGTAACATACAGTCACTTCAATAAATGGTGCTGGGGAAACTGGATATCCATATGCAGAAGAAGAAACTAGACATGTATCTCTAACCACATAGAAAATTAAATAAACATGGTTTAAAGACTCAAAGCTAAGACCTGAAGCTTCAAACTAAGAAAAGAAAACATTGGGAAATATTGCAACAACTGATCTGGGTAAGGACTTCTTGAGTAATACCCCAAAGCACAGGCAAACAAAGTAAAATTGGACAAATGGGATCACGTCGAGCTAAAAAACATCTGCACAGCAAAGGAAACAATCAGCAAAGTGAAGAGACAACCCACAGAATGGGAGAAAATATTTGAAAACTCCCATTTGACAAGGGAGTAATAACTAGTATCTATCAGGAGCTCCAACAACAAGGAGAAATCAAATAATCTGATTAAAAAAATAGGCAAAGAATCTGAACAGACATTACTCAAAAGAAGATATACCAATGGCCAACAGGTATATGAAAACATGTTCACTGTCATTGGTCGTCAGAGAAATGCAAACCAAAACTACTATGAGATGTCATCTCACAGTAGTTAAAATGGTTTTTATCAAAAAAAAAAAAAAAAGCAGGTAGCAATGCATGCTGGAGGGGATGTAGAGAAAGGGAGCCCTTTGTATGGAAATGCAAATTAGTGCAACCACTCTGCAGAACAGAATGGAGATTCCTCAAAGAACTAAATATACAGCTACCATATTACCCAGCAATCCCACTGCTGGGTATACCCAAAGGAGGGCGAACTGGTGCATCAGAAATACATCTGCACTCCCATATTTACTGCGCCACTATTAACAACAGTCAAAATTTGAAATCAACCTAAGTGCCCACGAACAGATGAACGGATAAAGAAATTGTGGTAAATATACACAGTGGAATGTTGTATAGCCACAAAAAGAATGAAATCCTGCCATCTGCAGCAACATGGATGTAACTGAAGAACAGTATGTTAAGCGAAATAAATCAACCACTGAAAGATAAAATTTGCATACTCATATATGGGAGCTAAATATGAAAAACAATTGATCTCATGGACATAGAGGGTAGAATGATGGTTACCAGAGGCTGGGAAGGGCAGCAGGGAGCAGTGGAAAATGGGGGAATGGGTAATGGGTGTAAAAATATTGTTAAATAGTTAGAACAAACAGTATTTGATAACACGATGTGAAGTGACTATAATCAACCACTTAGGGTATGCCTTAAAATAAGTAAGAGTGGAATTGGTATGTTCCTAACCCAAGGAAATGATAAATGCCAGAGGCGACGGATTACCCTGATTATTCTGGTTTTATTGGTTCACATTGTATTTCTGTATTAAAACATGACATGTACTCTATAAAGATATACGACTATTATGTACCCAGAGGAAATTCTAATATTAAGTGATGTATATCACAGATGTAAAACAAAAGCTGAAATATTCTTTTCAACTCAAGGAGAATTAGTTTTCTTTTGAAGTGTTTCAAATAACACAGCATAAGCCCTCAAATTCGACAAAATAGACCAGAGTTGGTTGCTTCATCCTGCACCTGCTTGCATCTCTTTATGTGCCCAGTGGTTTTGTGATTCAGTGATTCTCTCATCTGCTTGGGTTTTCATTCACAACACACCTGCTCCAAGGTTTCATCCCTGAGTTTCAGAAAGTGTCTCACTCCAGGTATCTCCCAGAGTTCTTGGGAGACTCATTTGCCTGCTAAGCACTGACTAAAAGCTAAAAATATGAACTTTTCATTTTCTTGCATAGTAATATTGCAAGGAAACTGTTCACACACTTTCACCTTGCTTGTACTTATTTTTGGTCTACATTTATAGAGAACACACAGTTATGCAAATTTTTGGAAATACATGCTTTCAAATCACACGAATTTCTTGAATTATTTAAAAATAATTACCAAAAAAACCCAAAAACAATTACCAAAGAAATTTGTTTAATGAACAATGCGCTAAGTAAGAGAACAGATTATTATAAAATGCTGTATGTAGCCTCTACCTTAGAAAATCGTAAGTTATTTACTTGGGTAGGGGGATCCACTGCCCCAGTTTTCCAGGGACCAAGGATTCTAAGATCTTGGATTTTCAAGGGTAAAACCAGATGGTTGGCTTCCCCTTCCCTCCATGACGGTCCTCCGATCTTGTCACTGCACCTGTCCACCAGGCTTTGCCATGAGGTCACCTTCTCCAATCAGTGGTGACTAAAGCAGAAACCGAATCAAGGTCCTCAGTCCTCTCCTTGGGGTGCCCTGTGATGTTGACATAGACAGACCTCTGGTTTATGTGAGGGGCTTTGTAGTTGTAGTGTTCATTTTTGCTGTTCTATTTGTTTAATAATGAAAGCAGATTCTATTTTGAGTCTAACCTTTATGACTGTCAAGTTTTGGTTCACCTGCTTAATGATGCAGTTCCCTGCTAGAAGTAAAATAAAAGCTGCTCACCATCCAAGCTTGTTTAGAAGCTAAGACCCTGTGTAACTCTGCCAATAATTCTGGAAATCAGAATTCCCTGGAGCGTCTTCCCTGGAGCCTTCCCCTGCCACGTATGGGCTCTGGTCTTGCTATGGCTGTAACAGAGGCCAAGATGGCCATTTCTGTATGTCTCCCCAGCAACTAGTTCTGACGCCTCCAATTTTGTTTGTTCTACCTAGTTGCTTAATTGAATGTCGTCTTCTCCTAGTTCAGTGGTTCTCAAACTTTAGTTTCATGTGCAGAAGAATCTCCCAGAGAACTTTGTTGTTTTAAACACTGTGTCTCCTTGTGTTTCCCAGGCTGCTCAGGACATCCTCCCACCTCGGTCTCCCCACAAGCCACTGATTTTGTATCTCTGTGCTAAAAATCTGGCTGCCTAATGTCATTAACTAAATTGCTTATTTCCTTACCCCACAATTCATCTGTATGTACATCTATATAATTGGTTTTGAAATAAAAATACTGATATTATAACCAAAAACAAACAGCAAAATGCAGTTTAAGATTTTTTTCCAGTCTTATTGAGGTACAATTGACAAAACTTGTATACGTTTAAGGTATACAATGAGACGATCTGACATATAGCTTGCACGTACACTGTGAAATGATTACCACACTAAGCCAGTGAACAAGTCTGTCACCCGCATGGTTACTGTTTGTTTCTGTGGTGAGAACATGTAGGGTCTCCTGTCTTGGTGATCCTCAAGCATATAACAGTAAAATTAAGCTCAGTCACGTTGCTGTGCATTAGACGCCCGGAACTTATTAATCGTTTAACTGAAAGTTTGTCCCCTTTGATTAACATCTCCCCACTTTGCCACCCAGAGTTTTGGGCTTGGTTCCAGGTCAGGAAAGGGTTGGTGGATTTGTATGTCTGACAAGCTGACAGATAAAACTGGTGCTGCTGTCCCAGGACTCACTTTGAGAATCAGTGCTCTGAGTCAGACCTCCCTGGCTGTTTTTCTTCTGGGCCTGGGCCAAGCCCTAGTCTAGTCTAGCTCCTTGTCTTCTCACCTTGGAGGTGGCAGCACTTTGAATAACTCACACCACTCCTGGCAGGACACTGGCACAGCAGACGCGGACGCTGACATCGGCCTCTCACCCGCTCCCTTCATTTCCCACACCAGAGAGCTTGTTTCAAACAAGCTAATTCACTCTCAGAAAAGGGATACACATTTATCAGATTAATTGGAGGCTGAAATAGATTTATTAGTAAATGCACTCAAGGTTCCTACCTGTTTTCTCACTGCATTTTTACTGAATCTAGCAATGTGAGGTAAGAAAAATAGAAAAATTTTCCACAAGCAGGCTCTATCTGCGAGGCATGGTCTTGACTGCCTTGGTGGATTGAATTTGCATTTAATAAAATGGATATAAAAGGGCTGGCATAGTATTTTTTATTTCTCCACTCAATTTTAATGACCAGAGTATGTGTTATATAAGATAGAGAAAAAATAAAGCCAACATTATGGAATGGAGGCATGTGTTACTAAAAAAATCACATATTATTTTGTGGGTAATACTGTCAGCTTTGGAGAATTTTAGCCAGAATCTTTCAGCAGTGAAAGACAGGAAACCGCCACGAGGCTTGCTGAGGTAGAATTTCTTGTGTTTCTTCCTGAGGACAGATAAATAGGGACTTTGATGACTTGGGAATTTTCTTTCATGGTTCATATGGTGGGAAATGTATATATAGAACAGCTGAAAAAGGTTTAAAATTAGAAAAAGTGGCGATTTATTCACTGATTCACATTTCTGATGCAAAAGAAACAAAAATTTTAAATAGCTGTTAGGCCAAAGAGGAAATTAAGAAAATAATTATAGCTTACTGAGAAAATAAGATTAATGGGAAAGCTATATAAAAGTTTGTGGGATTTGTTCAAACTTGGAAGACTAAAATGCTTTTGTTTATAAAATAAAGGATGAAATCAATGAACCAAGTAACCAAATCAGTAAGTTAGAATAGAAAAAGCAGATGTTGGTGAAGATGCTTGCCAAGTTCATGCTTGGGCAAATCCCATACTGTCAATCCCAAGCAGTAATAGATGAAATGTACGAAGGGCAAGCAGGTACAACATTGGTAGCAAAGGTCACTGGGCTGTGACCTCTGGGTTCAGCAACGGCAAGGTTTGTCACTTATTGGGTAAAGAGGAATGAGTAGCAGCTCCTGAGACTGGTGACTCTGGAGACACACTAATAGCTGAAGCAGGTGAGAAGTGAACTTTCTTGCTCATAGAAGAAGGCAGAAAAAAAATAAAATTCAATCTATTTTTCAGATTTATAGGTAGATGTTGGCCCAGGGATGAAGCTGGAGAAAGGCATAGCTTTATGTCTGCTCCTGAACCACACTGTCCCATTTGGCGTAGTGACCAAATCAAAATGTCCTCAACATGAACATGCACTAGGACCCCTAAAACTATCTGTTTCTACTCCAAGGGACCAAACAGAGGCAAACACAAGATTGCGACACAGGAAAAATAACAGCGAGAATAAGAAAGTGAAAATCGAATCAGAACAAAACAAAGAACAAAAGCTTTCCTTCAACACATGCAAGCAAAAATATATAAAATAGTTAATAATAAAAGACATAAAACAAAATAAAAAAATGAAATAATAAATTTACTGCAAATAAAATTACCTGGAGCAGTTTGACAAGTATTTGTAACAAGATGCTAAAAAGGTATAGAAAAGTATAGCATCTACAAATATGAAAAATAATATGTTTAAAAAGGAAACAAACAAAAATCCAACAAAAACTAAACATGTAAAACAAGGATGATATAAAGAAAAATCAATGACAATCTTAGAAATAAAATAGTTTTCAAACACTAGATGGGAGGGCTTTTACTTGTTTATTTATCTATTTATTTATTTATAGAGACAGGAACTCTCTCTGTTGTGCAGGTTAGAGTGCAGTGGTGTCACCACAGCTCACTGCGCCCTTGAACTCCTGGCCTCAAGTAATCTTCCTGCCTCAGCCTCTCAAAGTGCTGGGCCTACAGGTGTGAACCATTGCACCAGGCTAGACAGGAAGGATTTTAAATTTGATACAATTGAATAGTGAAAGAGTAAACTAGAAGCTAATACTGGGAAACTGTCTCTAGAGCCAGAATCCCACATGTGAATGAATAGTCGAGAGTAGTGGAATGCATGTATGTTTGATGAGAGTCCCAGAAGAAGAAAAGAAAAGACATGATGAAGGGGCAGTGTTTTAAGAGAGAACGTTTAGCATTGAAACAAACAAATGATTTTGAGATCTCAGATCAAGGGAGCAGCTGCTTTTCAAGCTGGTTAAATAAAAAGAAACCCCCCACTTGATGCATAATAAAATACAGAACAGCAAGACATAAAGTCTGATCCTATGTATGCACCTGGGGAGAAAGGCAGAGACGCTGCCCAGACATGGGGTGGCACTGCTAATAGGGCTGATGTTTCAAAGCACTGAAGTGGCTGACTTAGCCTGTGTGCCGGAGGAGCCCAGCTGGACAGATGCCTTCCTTATGGACCTGCCGGAGGAGCCCAGCTGGACAGATGCCTTCCTTATGGACCTGCCGGAGGAGCCCAGCTGGACAGATGCCTTCCTTATGGACCTGCCGGAGGAGCCCAGCTGGACAGATGCCTTCCTTATGGACCTGCCGGAGG
>CAUYON010168015.1:0-50551 GCA_963573935.1 Arctocebus calabarensis
CCAGCTACTAGGGAGGCTGAGGCAAGAGAATCGCTTAAGCCCAAGAGCTGGAGGTTGCTGTGAGCAGTGTGACGCCATGGCACTCTACCCAGGGCAATAAAGTGAGACTCTGTCTCTACAAAAAAAAAAAAAAAAAAAAAAGACAAAACTAAGCAATGGACTTTCACCAAATAAGCTGAATAGAACATTACCACACTTAACAATTATCTCAATAAATGTTAACGGCTTGAATTCTCCACTGAAGAGGCATTGATTGGTTGACTGGATTAAAAAATACAAGCCATCTATTTGTTGTCTGCAGGAACACACCTCACATCAAAAGACAAATTAAAACTAAGAATTAAGGGTTGGCAGTCAATTTTTCAGGCAAACAGAATTCAGAAGAAAAGAGGAGGTACCATCTTATTTTTAGATACATGTGGATTTAAAGCAACTAAAGTTAAAAAAGACAATGATGGTCACTTCATATTGGTCAAGGGAAAATTACAACAAGAAGACATTTCAATTTTAAAGATTTATGCACCCAATTTAAATGCTCCCAGATTCTTGAAACAGACCTTGCTTAGTCTGAGCAATATGATGGTCTATAACACCATAATAACAGGGGATTTTATTACCCCTCTCTCAGAGCTGGACAGATCCTCTAAACAGAAATTAAACAAAGATACTAGAGATTTAAATGAGACCCTACCACAACTGTGGCTGATAGATGTATATAGAACACTCCATCACAAAGATATAGAATATTCATTCTTCTCATCATCCCCTGGAATGTTCTTCAAAATTGATCATATCCTAGGACATAAAACAAACCTTAACAGAATCAAAAGACTTGAAGTTCTACCTTGCATCTTCTCAGATCATAAGGCACTAAAAGTGAAACTCAACTCCAATAAAAACGTTCAACTTCAAACAAAGGCATGGAAGTTAAACAACGTTATGCTGAATGATAGTTGTGTGCAGGAAGAAATAAAAAAGGAAATTATTAACTTTCTTAATGATAACAACAATGAAGACACAAGCTACCAAAACCTAAAACTTATCACTAAGTATTTTATTTTCACAATAAATTTTATCACTTCAATTTAAATCATGTCCATTATGAAAATTTCTTCAATGATGAGGCAATACATCTTTAAAACTCTAAATCATGTAGAGCTTTAACAATTATATTTCTGACAATACAGCCTTTAAAATAATACTGTCTGTGAAAATTTTGTCATCATTTGTCACTGATTTAAAGAGCCAGGTGATCAATGACATGAAAGGGTAATACATTACAAGTGTGTCTAGTGTACGAGAACTAGATATTTTCTCAAATATTATTTTTAAAATCCCTTTGCTTGAAAATAGTCATTGCATAAATTAAACTTTCTTTTATGTTTTGTTAATTTGAAATCTCCTATTATACAAACCTCAAAAATGTACTTCACACCTATATTAGGAAGCTTATTTTAGCACTTTACTTGCAAACATTTTTATAATACAGTCCAGTGTTAAACATATTTGTGAAAATAAAATTTCCACAAACTAGGATTTTATTCCTTGATTAGTTCATGTTATTTCATTAGTTATATTACTTGAGATGTATAATACAGGTTGATCTTTTCGATAAACTGCAGATTGGAACTCTTACAATTGAAGCAATATATACCCACTTACATAAAAAAAAACACATTATGAAAACAAAAAAGAATAGGTATGAGGAAAATACATTTTAGAGTTTCAAAGACTGAAACTTATTTTTCAGAGAAGGCACTGAATAAATGAAAAGATCATCTTTGTTCCTTCTTATGCTTTTTTTAAATTTTAAGAACAAATTAATATTAATCTAAGGAGATTATACTCATGATAATATAACAAAGAATAGAAGCTTAATTCAGGATGTAAACTGATCACAGGGTATCATATCATCAAGTTTGGATATTTAAAATAAGCATAGGTGTGAAGAGCTCTTCTCCAGGAATTGACTTTGTTCTTCTCCCTCTGCTATTTACTAAAAATGATAAGAACACTAAGTCATTTCAAAAGAAAATCACAGCTACCTTTAACTGAGAAGGCTTTATGAATTCCCTTCATCTACTGAGCCCTGTGGGAAGGAGTCAGTTGTGGAAGGAAAAGAAGAAATTATAATGGCGAAGAAACAAGCCTTGTCCTGAAACAAGTCTGGCCATCAGGTGTTAGCAGAGAAGAGGGTGAGCTCAGCCTGGACACAGACTTTGTAAGACCAGGCAGAGAAATGAACACTGCACAAGTCACAGACCGACAGGAACCAGCCTCGGGGTGTCTAGATATTTATAACCTTGACCGTACCTCCTGTCTGGGGAATGGCAAGCCTCAGCGACCAACTGCGGTCAGAAAGCCATTCTGTTTCCATTTAATCAGGGATCTGCTATATGTGGGTGGCATTACAAACCTATGGAAAAGAGGCACACATTTTTATCATTTTTCAATAGAGTGGGGCAAGTAACAAAAGTCCAGAATGCTGTCAATCGACCTAGTTTTTAGAAATGAACTATGCGATTCTAGGAGTAAAAGCCATGCAGCAAGGCAGTCAGGGTACAGGGGCTGTGCATATCTTCATTATCTGATGAAAAAGTGACAAGATTTAGAGGATACTGGACAAAATCTTTTATGAACTATGTTCAGAGAGGAATACGTGGAAAGATAACACAAGGATAGATCCTTCTACGAAGTGTGTGCTATTAATAATTTTAATTTGTTAAAATAATTTAATTAAGAATTTTAAATAATTAAAATGATAATGAATTAAATAATTAAAATTAATGAATACAATATTTGAGGTTTAAACATTTTTCTACTTTTTTTCCTTATTGAATATTGAACAAAAAATACTTACTATAAATGTGAGGCCCTAAGATTGAGCTAAAAAAGAGCCCTCGTATACACACTATCCAGCCCAAAATAAGAAATTTCCAGAATCCCTGAAGTTCCCTGATGCCCCATGTTCACGTCTCTCTTCCCTGTAGGGAACACTTTTATCCTGTCTCTTGTGTTTTTAATTCTTCTGTTTTTAGTAGTTGTGCCATAACATCGGTTCCGTGTTGCATGCTTTTGAACTTCGTTCAAATGTATTTACGAAGTCTGTATCATTCTGTGGTGTGCTATTTCTGTCCAACACTATGTTCCTGAGATTTAGCTCGTCAACATCTATAGTTGTGTTCCTTCCTTTATACTGCTGTGTAGTATTCCATTTTGTAAATATCCTATGACAGTGGTCCTCCACCTGTGGGTCGCAACCCCTTTGTAACAATGAAAATACATTGTGGCATCAGGGAAGTTGAGAGCCACTGTCCTAGGATGTGTTTATTTATTCTCCAGTTAAGGTGAAGTGTTCTGTTACTGTGGACACGGCTGCTATGACACTCTGGACTGTGCACCCTGATGCCCCCCTGTCTGAGCTCCCTGACTACCTGTGTAGAACTGAAATTCCCACATCATAGCATGGGTATCTTAAATCTTACTTTATAATTCTAAATAGTATTTCAAACCAGCTGTGACACGTTACTATCTGCAGAGCATAAGTGTGCAATATTTCTGTGCTCAAATTGCTGCTCATAGGATCAGAAACACTGACTAATCCTGTGTTGCTCACACAGTAAGTGAAAATATTTGTACTTCATGCACAAACTCATTCTTTTTGCCTTATTACTATTTCCTACCTTACTACATGAACCTAAGGCCCTATCTTGAAACGTATTTCTGTCACTGCATGAAAAATTCATGATTTTCAAGCTAAGCAAATGCAAATGTAATTTTGATTTGGTTTCCTAAAATTTCATGGTTTTTTTTTTATCAGGATAGCCCTAGAACAAACAGAAGATAGAACTTTACTGAATCTCACCATCTAGAGGAATTATACATATCAATTAAGGGCTATGAATGCAGCAATTTTTTTGACATCAAAAATCTTCCCAGCAATGGGAATGCAAATAAATTATCTACTTTTTTCACTCATAAAATGTTGACATTGCATTCCATAAAATTGCATGTTTTCTGAAGATGAAATATCTGAAAAATAAATGATATAATATATGAAAAGCCTCTAATAACAACACTCAGCATTACATGGACATTCAATTAAGTCCACTCTGTGATAAAGCATTAATGTTTGGAGCCACTTTGAAAAAAGCTGACAACTATAAGCCATGTTTATGACAAACAAATATTTTGAAAAAACAAATTTATCTGAAGTTTTAATTTCAATATTAAATGCCATTTAGGTAAAGACAATTTTTGGTATTATAATCATAAAAACTCGGAATTCTTTGCTATTAAAAGAGTAATCTGCAGATTAGATTTTTAGGTCGGGACAAGAACACACCTCTTAGTAGAAAGCAACTGAGATTATAAGAATACATTCTCTTTCCAGACATACATCACACACCCAGGTATATTCCTTGGTCTCAAGACAAAATTCAAGACTAGAGTATCGGACCACTACAAACATTTATATCATTTTCAATTATGTTTATGTGAAGGTAAAAGGACTATAATATAATTATCTTTAGTCCCCATAACCACTCACAAATCCCTGAATAATTATGTTGGGCCACAGACCAGACCATAGATCCAGGTCCTAAGTGGTAAGACTCATTTTCACTCATACATGATTTTGTTGCCAATCTTTACCGTGACAAAAACTCAAGGGCACAAATATGTATTGATGTTGCAAACACCCTATGTTGAGTGCAGTACAGAACCTTTCAGACAGAGAAAGGGAAAATGAAGATTAGTTTTACATAGTGGATGCATAGACTCAGATGTTATTCTAAAAGGAATGCTTTTGATCCTTTTTCAATTTATTATTCATTTCCTCTTCCCCTATTTGGTAATATTTTTCATTAAGAATATCAATGCATCAGGTGGTGCCTGTGGCTCAAAGGAGTAGGGCAGCAGCCCCATATGCCGGAGATGGCACATTCAAACCCAGCCCCGGCCAAAAACTGGAAAAAAAAAATATATATCAATGCATCAGTAGCCCACAAGGTCAAACTCTGTACATAGAGAAGTAGGATTAACATGCCTAAAATCCACTGGGGTGGGGAAGGTTACAGCTCTAGTAGAATTATAGGGTGTTTTGTTTAATTGTTACTTATCTAGGTTACAGGCTACTCATTTATCCCGGAATTAAGTTTTTTATAATTAAGTAAACATTACCAAAAAATCCTATGATTGTTATTTATGTACATATCACTGTGGTCCCAAGTGCATTTAAGTTGCTTACATTTGCATACAATATAGCAAGGTAAGTATTTAACTTTAAAAAGAACCTTTGAAAAATAAAAAAAATAAAAAAAAAATGAAAGCAAGATGGTGCCAGGAATGTGGTTAGTGAACAAATGGATGCCTTAAAAAATTCATGCACTCAGTCAAGGAAGAGCACAAATTTGACTTTTAAATTAAAATGTTATAAGGAGAAGAAAAACCACTAATAAGATTGTACATAATACAACACAGTTATTTGACAGAAACACAAGAAAGAAGAAAGAAGTATGATAAAATATTTCCTAGGTGCTCTTATAGAATTTTTATGAGGGCTAAAGCACAATTCAGTGAGAAGGAATTGTGTTGGGCCCAGTATGATGCAGTCCATTTAGGCACTTCTGCTGGTCTCCCTTAATCCTGACCTAGATTTGAGATTATATGGCAGAATGGATGAGTGCATTTTCTCTAGGCCATCTTTCATAAATATTATTTCTCTTAGCCAAGCATCCAAAGAGTATTGAGCTGCAGTGAATTTGAAACTTTAATCCCTGATGAATACCAGGAAACCTGTAATTCTATGCTTTCATTTACAAACTGAGCCTTGCACTCTAAAAGTCAAAGGAACTGTGTGTAGCACAAGTATCCTCACATGGAGAAGGGAACTGGATAAAGATAGCCCTGAACAGGCCACTCCCTTTCTGAATAAAATTGTGTTCAGCTGGTGCTGGAGGTCTGAGCCAAGAGTTCCCTGGAAAAAAATTGGGGTCTACCTTAATGCAGGGAAAAACAGGAGATAAAGTTCAACAGCTGCACTTCCTAAAACACAGTAGCAATACAAAAAACTCTGCTAGTTAAAATGGCTTCCTGAGCCTTAGGAAAAAAGAAGGATGATGGGAAGAAAGTGGGAGAGAGGAGGAGGAAGGGGACAAAAGCCATCTATGGAGAACCCGATTTTGAGCTTCCTGAAATAACCTTCCAAAATGAACCCGTAGCAAAATGCTGAAGTTGGAAGTAGAACTAAAGAAGTTGATGTATATAATAATCAGATATAAAATAGTCAAAAAGTGAAAGATACAAAATATTTATGATTTTGACTGAGAAATTAATCATATATATTAGGTAAAAAGGTAGAAATTTGTGGTCAAAGATAAAATGTAGTCCATAGGCCTATTTATTTTAGCATTCCTTTTTTATAAACTTACAGAATTGAATGTCTTTATCCATAACTCGCATGTCCACATTTCCTATAGTCTTTATGTAACCTCTTGCATAGGACCAGATTTACCTCCAACACATTTTCCCTGATCTACCTTCCTTCTGATTCCACGAGAGTTTGTGCTCCCAGTGCACAAATGAAGCACAAAACCAATAAAAGTACAAATAAAAATAATTTCTATATTTATGTCTGCCAGAGAGTAACTAGAGATGACTCAGATTAACAGAAAAAGATGTGAGAGAATTTTGCTCAAATCATGCTTCAGAGACCTCATCTGCCCAAATACATGCAACGCAGTATTATGCCACACGAGGGCAGTAGATGGCCGGCTTTCTCATAAAATGTAAAAACAGTTATAAAAAAAGATTTGATGCAAACAAAATTACTTTCTCTCGCTGATAATAAAGAACCGAACTTCTGGAATATTTACAGATCCTGTGTGTGGTTTGTAATAAACCTGAAATAGCTTGTTTGACTGTAATCAAATCTATTCCATTTCCAACTTGGCTGCAATAAGTTTTTTAAGCAGCCCCAAATTTCTCAACTTCAAAGCCTTTGCACATCTTGTTTATCTCTGCCTAGAACACTCCCCGACTCCACTCTCATCTTTCAGTTCTAAGTTCAAATGCAATTTCCTTGGAGACTGCTAGCCTACTCACCTTACCTAAAGCAAGTCTCTCTCATACAACAGGCAACTTTGTCTGTAGCTCTCTGTATATCCTAGCTATGGCATTTATCCTAATTCACAAGTATTTTATTCATGTACTTTCTTATGTGAGTATTTTCTATTCCCTTCAGTATGTTCTAAACTCTATGAAACTAAAGCCGTCTTTCTGGGCCATTTATTCATCCCCAGAGCCCAGGACAATAGGTCATAATAGAGACTCAAAAACTACTTGTTGAATGAATGAATGAATCTCTAAGACCATATCTTATCTTCCTTGACTGACAAGTTTGTCCCGTGTCCACATTTCAGTAGAAATCTTTATAATAACAACAAGAACAGGAGTATATGTCACCTGATTTTTTAACCAGTTGACCTGAGAACATGTCTGGGGGTTGTATGATTTAAGGATAGTTCTGATACACTCTTGCTTAAACAATATTTCTCTTCTTTTGAGAAATTTGTCCTCCTTTGAAGGGGTTGGGAGGAGACAAATTTAAGAAAACAGTTATATCCTTGAAGGAAGGACACTTGCCCACTTTGTTATAACTAGCTTTTGCCTTCTCCATTCCTTGCTGCTGTGTTCTTCTGAGTTTTCCCTGTTAAGGCTGAAATACAGAGAAAGGCTACAAGAGGAGTTTGACGCTGCCCATTCTCATCCATCGTGAGAAAACTTAACTTTCCCTTTTTCAATTTCTTATGGGTATGTATAAAATGGTCACTAAAAAAAGTAGCACCAATAAAAAAGTATTAAAATAGCCATTTAGGAATCATAAAGATACAAAAGTATAACCACTCAAAGGCATTATGTAGCTTTGCAAAACAATAGAGAAAGATATTGAAAAGACAAAACTCATGGGGTGGAGGGGAATCACACTAGGACCAAATCTTCACGTGGTTCTTCAGCAATGTGATTCCCAAAGGCCAGAGGCTAATTGCCCACCCATGTTCTTTTCAGGCATAATTATCCTAAAACTTCTGATTAAGTAGATTAATGCTGTTTTGACAGGTCACATAGAAGGCACAGTTGATTTCCAATATGTGAATGTATTTTCTTGCAGCACTGAGTAATTGATCTAAGTTGATGATCCTGGGGTTCATCATCCAAGGCTGAAAAGTCCAGGTCGGCTGAGTGCCTGTTAGCTCTTCCTCATCCAGGATCTTTGGAGAGCTGAGGATCAAATTTCAGTGAGACCAATTTCCATTCTACCTTAAAGATAATCTTTGGTCTCCACATGTCAATAGCTCCAGGTTGAGCCTCCCCCCTTCTGTAATCTAGCGTAAAACCACCATGGCGCAGAACAGAACACAAAGCAATGATAACTGAGGCCCAATAAAAGCTTCAGATCCCAAAAGACTCATTTCCAAAAGGAAACGGAAAGAATATTCCAGGGAATAATAAGTACAAAGAGAAGGGAACCACGAAACGCATAAGGACACTGCATCCTTGCACATGAGGACAGGTCAATAATGGACAAACATTTATGGCCCTGTCATTTGTCAGGCCAAGTGCAGAGACAAGAATTATCTGTATACTCTAAACACTTTACTATGTGAAATTATAATTTCTTCTTAGATGTCCAACTACCTTGCTTTAGATATTTGAGTATTTGTTTCTTTTCATTTCTGAGATTCAGAAACTATTCATTCAGGGTAAAAATAAGATTGCAGCAAATCTATATTTTGTGAAGGTCAAATAAAAAAACGCTTAAGCAGATGTGAGTACTTGTGTACATAAAATACAGCATTGAAATACTTCCTCAGTGGAACAGTCTTTAAATGAATAAACTTCCAGCGGTAGCCCAGCTATTCAGTTTCCATTTTAATCTGTGGTACTCATATACACCGATGCACACCTGGAAACTTCTTTTACTATCTTTTAAAAAAACAACATTAATTAAAGTTTTTATAGACACCTGCATACCATGCTTTAAAAATCAAGTCTTTTGCTCATTTGATGTCTTTAAAATCAGGCTACTCTACTAATAAGGTTTCCTCTATCCTTTCTGTGATCATATCTTCACAGGACACATCAACCAACTTTCTCAAACATAAAATTGCTGCATTTAAAGTTTGAATTAAATTGACTTATCTTTAATTTATTTCTGGCACTTAAGTATGTTGGGGTTTCATTTTTTGTTTGTTTGTTTTTAACTTGTTGTGTGTGTGTGTGTCCGTGTGTTTCAATGACAAGGTTGATAGATTTACGTTGAAAGACATTCACCCACTGTTGTCTGCAAAAGGTTTTCTTGGGTTTTGTTTTAAGATTTTAAAGTCTCAGAATTATTTCAGTTTGTTCTTGTTTCTGTCCATCTCTCTCTCCCTCTTCCTTCCTTGTCTGTCATTACCTCCTTCCCACACACACACATATACGCCCCTGATGATGACAACAGGGGCATCAGATGATCAAGAAAAACAGAAGGATCACCTGAACATTTTTAAACTTGAGGTACACTCATATCAATAAATGGCAATGTGTTGTGGCATTACAGACAAAATTGCAGCATTCCCTATTTCCAAATGCCAGAAACATGGGGATCAATCCATAGAAAATGTCAGAAGCAATAATTAAATAAATGTCAGTAGAATGACCTTATAATTTTTAAGCTCAAGTCAGACAAAGATATGAGATATCCAAATTTTAATACATATAATATTAATACCTGTATGTGTTTTGTTGTATTAAGAACATAAAAGAATATAAAAGTCTATTAAGTTCCAACTTCTTTAAAGTTATATGGAAAGGCATTTATTGCTATTCCAACAAAGTTTTAAGATTTCATTTGAAAATACATATCGTTCTTTAAGAGCTAATGTAATTCAGTCAACATACAAACCAGTGAATGATATGGAGGGGAAGGCAAAGTTCTGTGATTAGACAAGAGAACTGAGGAAACTATTCCCATTAAATTCGGGGGATGTGATCTGTCTGCCTTTCTCTTTGAAGTTTGGGATCTCTGTCATAAAAACTCTAAGTATGCTTCTGTTAGTAGCTCAGAAAATGAACCAAAGACCAGTCAATATCCTGGTAATGTCCCTAGTTGTAAGATTTAGGATTAAGTATTGAGTATTTGGAGTAGCTTTGTTTGCCAAGATGGTAATCACTTTCCGTTGGGTATATGTCTCTTCCAACCCATGAAGACTTGTAATTAAGCACAGAAATATTTCAAAGACTTACAATCTAGGAGAGATAGTTTGGCATTAAAAAAGGACTGATCCATAATTGGAAATATTTCAGAGAACTTAGCCCATTAGAATAATACTTTTCAAAGTACAGAAATATCAAATATGTAATTGAGTACTTGATGTAGATATTTGGTTTTAAACTTTGTATTAAGTTCATGGAACATTAGGCAAAACTTTGGGGTTCACTCTATGTATTCTTTCAAAACTAAAATTATCAGAGAACTTTGTTTTGATTCAGGCAACTAAAGAACTTAAAAGTGAAATGAACTATGTTATCAAAACTGGTGAATTAGAATGATAGCTTCATAATTTGAATGTAAACTATGCAATACATTGCTTATTTTAGACATAGTATTTTAAGTGGATATTTTACTATTTATATATTATTTTGTAACAAGTAAAGAATTTCAGGGTCATGATAATTTGTTGAACAGATGTAGAAAAGCAATTTAGATATCAGAAAAATTTACTGTTGCAAATTTGAAGCATTTGAATGGAAAATCAGTTTTAAAAATTTGTAAAAATATTAAAAGTACTTGAAAGAATTTTAAATTTTTAAACAAGGTCAAGCATCATCCAAAGCCCTTAAAGTCATGGCGACACATTTTTACACCTATAAATAAGATAATAGCAATTAAAAAAACAAAATTTCTAAAACCATAAACTTCATAAATTGAATGGCGAGTGAAAATAAGCTTTGATATAATTTTCTGTACAAAGAAGGGCAAGAAAACATAAGAAACCTGCATCTTTTTAAAATGTGGAGACAAGTCTCACTCTGTCATGCTACCAGGATGCAGTAGCATCAGAATAACTCACTGCACCTGAAACTCCTGGGCTTAATCGATCCTCCTGCCTCAGCCTCCAGAGCAGGTGGGACCAAAGGAGCGTGCCACCGTGCCCAGCTAATTTTTTCTATTTTAGTAGAGACAGAGATTAGTTCTTGGTCAGGCTGATCTCAAACTACTGACCCCCATGCATTCAATTTTAATGAAAAATTAGATAGTATTTAACAGAGAAATAATATATGCTTTTTCATGCAATTTATAAAAACGTCAAGATGTTATGTAGTTTATATTCTGATACAGATTTATATCAGTTCAGCACATAACACTGATTAATTTGAGCTGCTCATCAACCCAGATCTTCTATGGAAATACATTTCTCAAAGCCTTTCTTTGCAATAGATACAATATATTCCTTCCTTACATCGGTAATATTTCAATTATAGAGGATCCATAGGGTGAGTTTAGACTGGCAAATATAGATGCTTATTATTATAAATTCACAAAGCACTCCTTTTCGCTTATTCATCAGATAATGTTTTTTTTCCTTTTGCCTACAGAGAGTTAGGAAAAGACTCATTAGGGAGTATTCCCCAACAGAGAAAATGCATGTGTAAGCTTCTTCATGTGCCCGTTTTTAATGAGAAGTAATTGAAAAGTTTCTTTAAATAGCTTTTACTTAAGGGATTGGGGAAAACAAAAACAGATGTCTTCATCACGAGCACCATTTAGCAAACAACCAGAAATGCATGGTATTTACAATAAACAAGAAAACAAGTAGGAGAATATGTGGATACCTGAATTTGTGCTGCTATAAACTTGTTATCGTTCCTCTCAACTGGATAACCAATGTTATCCTTAAAAATGACTACTTTTTCCATTTCAGTGTATTACCCTTCAAAATGACTGTTTCAATCTTGCTGCATAATTACAACTCCCTGAATTTCCCTCTATCGCACTTACTCTTTGTCTCTTTCTTCCTCACAACAAATAAAAGCCCTGGACAAGAACCTGCATTGCATCCTCCTCTAAACTAACTAAGACCAGTCTGTACCAAGACCCTTTCCTCCAGATTCAGGAACATTACAACATCAATTATGTTATTTCTTCTGTCTTCAGCAATCGGCCATGTACCCATTCCCCAGATTCTGTTTCCTTCTAAACATCTTAGTAGGATTGTCATTCCTGATCCTGATGCTCCATTTCTCACATACTCCTGTACATAACCCAGTCCCAATGCTGCTTCCATCATCCAACCAAACAGGTGCATTCATTGCTGAACCAAAAGAGCCAGTCACCGTTTACCCCAGACATTACATTAGATCTTCACTGTGTATGATTACTAGACACAATCTTTTATATATATTTTTTTAACACACACACATATGTCACTTTCCATGTGCTACCAGCCTTGTTCCCTGGGGAAATAGTGTGTCAAATTGACATTATCATACTAAGGGTGTCTTCTATGGAATTCTGTTGGGAATAACGCCAGGAATAGAGGAAAAACACAGTTGAAAAAGTAGATGATATCCAATGTAAGCCCAGGAGTTGGAGGTTGCTGTGATCTGTGACCCCACCACACTCTACACAAGGTGACAGCTTGAGACTCTGTCTCAAACAAAAAAAAAAAAAAAGAAACACGTTGACAGTGTCCTTTCTTGTTTTTTTTGTTTGTTTGTTTGTTTTTGAGACAGAGTCTCATTATGTCGCTCTAGGTAGAGTGCCTTGATATCACATCTCACAACAACCTCAAACTCTGGTTTTGAAAGTAATTTCAGAGTTGTATAAAGGCCCCGTTCTAGTTGGGGCAAGCAACTGGGGCTTTTTACCTCCACAGTGAAACATCATTGTTTCAGCCCACCTGCAGAAAAAAGGCAGAAGTTTTCAACTGAGGTTAGCTCCAAAGAGAGCTGTTCCACAATACCCATCATAAAATGAAACCCATTCTTACAATGTTCCTCACATCTTTAAATACCTGGTTCTAGACTGGTCTTTACCAGATTCTACTTTTTCTACTCAATTTTTGTGTTGGAGTTCCTCATGATTCATTTTCCATCACTCTTCTTACAATATACTCTCAAGGCAATCTCATCTATTCCTACACCTGCTTTTAAAATTATAGGCTGAAATAATGCAAGTTTATATCTATACCAGATATTTCTTCTTTCTATATACATATGTGTATATGTGCACACACACATATATATATATAGACACATACATACACACTTTCTGAAGAAACAGAGGAAAGGCCTTCAGGAATAAAGAATATTTGCAGATAAGAAAGCAGATTAAAGAAAAGAAAAGGAATGTGCCACAAATAATTTATCTAAAAAGTAACATATTTAAAATTTTAACTAATTTCTTTCCAATTTCCAAATACACAATATTTTACTAGGACAACCCGACCCTAAAGAAAGATTTATAATAATGGTTGCTGATTATTTATTGTTCAGTACCAGAGTTAATAGTCCTGACTTTAGCTTTAGAAGTTCAAGTGAAAGAGAAACGAAGGAGAAAACAACTTGAAGAAAGTAATCCTTTGAAAGATGTTAGGACAATACACTCATTTGAGGATTTTATATTTTTCCATGAAAAGGTTGAGCTAGATCTGTTAGAATGAAAAGAGACACAGGCATTAAAAATGTACCAACATTGCAAGCCTCAGAAATAACATGTAAGATAACATGGAAATTTCAATCAGTAATGTCACTATCTGATAAGATTGCTTCCAATTGATAATGAGCGCACGCCTCCAAATGTCAATGAAAATCATGTGCTGTATCCAGGTACAGTCCTGCAAAACATACCCTGTGCAATATGGCTTGTGGCTTCAACATTTCTTCTTTTAATTGCGCTCAGCTAATGTGTGCCTTGGAAAGCAAGCACATCAAACTTTACATCTAAACAGACTTCTTAAAGAAAAAAGCGATTTTGGTTGTTCTTAACCAGTCTGCTGGTTAGTTTATGACATAGAACAGAACATCAACCAACCACATATTCAGACAAAACATTCAGCTTCTAATCATGGTTCAGATCTCAGTTTAAAAACAGAGACTCACACATGAGTAATCTGTTCAGAAGCATTGTGGGATAATCCAGGCTGAGATAGTATTTATGTATCTGCCTTGGGACATGTGTAGAATACTTGTTACTGGGAAGGTTAAATAGCAAGAAGGATTTTAGTCTGTGTGTATTAATTTCAAGAAGCTACATGGCAGCCCACATTCAAAATTTTAACAACATTTTAAATATGAAATATGTGCCATGCACTGTCCTAGGGAGAGAGGATTCATAAGAACATACAGATTGCATGCAAATATATAGATTACATGTTGTACACAGTATAAGACAAAGTGTTAAATGCCGTAATACGCTATGACTTCAAAGAAAAAAATTATAAAATATATACATGGGTACACAGGAGATGAACCGTCACTTTAACTTAAGGGAGGCAATTCCAAGGAAGATTCACATAACATTCAAAATTGAACCCAGGTTAGCGGGAGCAGCACTGTTTCTTGGAGCCAATATTTTAGGGGTAGAAAGAGTAAAAGTCAGAAAGCCAAAGAAAGGCACTTCAACAGAAAGCTGAATTAGTAGTCTCCCAGGTTTGACCCAGATTTCAGTGGGGGAACATTATGGTCAGTTTGATTGGCTGGGGCCAAGGCTGAGAGATGGGACATTAGGAGTGATGGTGGAAACAGATAAGAGCTATGAAGGTCATGCCAAGGAATTTTCACTTTTTTTCTAAGTGTCAAAGAAATTGAAGGGCTTGAAGCAAGATAATGGCACAGTATCACAGAGACGTTGTTTCAAGTTGACAAAACAAAAAGTAAGTTGCTATAGCAGATAAACTAGAAGGTGTAATTGCAAAATTTAGCTATGAAATAAGTACTTCTGCCTCCCACCCCCCAAATACTCCAACATCCAGAACTGAAACCAGTTATTCATTATTAAACATTGCTCCCTAATGAAACAAAGGATTTTCAGTTCTGATTATGCTTCTTCCACCAGGGTAACCCAATCGCCACCTTTTATATTAATAAAATTAGTATGACTTGTGTATGTATCTCAAAAAGAGAGAAAATATAATAAGGACACATTTAGTTTTCTTGAATTAACTAGCTAAGCTATTCAAAGAGAAGAACATTATATTGAATTTTAAACTATTTTTTTAAATTAATACTATAATAACAAGGAGGCATATAATTTTTCTACCTTAGAAAACTACTTAGAGAAAACTTGAAGTTCATACTTCCGCTCTATTCAAAGCCAAATGCTACTGGGTCTGCTGTGGAACTGTTCTTTTCAAAGCCCTGTCCCTCACAGCCGGGTTAGCAGAGGGATGAGAACCTCCCACCGAAGGACACGCCCAGAGGGCAGGTGTATCGCTCCTCCCATCAAGAAAGTTAAGTCGGTTTCTTCAGCTCTTGAATCTGGGCTGAGCGTGTGGCTTGCTGTGAGCAGTGGAAAGTGATGGAAGTCATATTCTGGGACTTCAGAGCTCAGGATTTTTAGGTTCTAATTTCCCTCTTGAACCTCAGGTCTATGTAAAGAAATCCAGCCCCTGCTGCTAAAGAGGATGAACACACAGAGAAGCAGGAGAATGAGAGACCACGGGTGAGAAGGAGGCACGTGGAGGAGGCCCAGGGCTCCAGCCAGCAGCAGCACCCAAGCCCCGGGAGTAAATGAAGCCAGTGAGACTCACCCGCTTCACCCGAGCTGGTCCAGCCAGAACCAGAACTTTAGATGAGTTTCTCTTAGTCCGGTGCAGATTGCTGTTCTCTGCAGTCTTGAGCAATGAAATGGATGTGATTTCAGCTCACTTAGTTTGGGGTGGCTTTTTAGTTACATCATACAAGTGGTAACAGGCTTGCTGCTATGTTAAACCATGCCATGTAGAAAATATCTAAGGGCTCAATTAGGATAAAGTGGCACAGCCTGGCACAGACAAAACTGTGGTCGAAGGTCCTGCGCACAGCAGGAAGCACAGAACGTCAGCTAGAAAGAGCTGTGTGTGACGTGCGACCTTTCAACACCCACACCAAGGAAGCAAAAGCGATAGCGCATCCTGAACCGGATGTTTGCACGTCCCACCCGACTCAGGCCAGAACGAGTAGGCATTTTGCCTAGAGAAAGATGTTAGAAAACGCTGAACTAGATTTTCTTTAAAAGTACATCTTATCTGTCATCAGAGTGCTGTTCTCTTCCCTCGAGGAAACAAAAACACCAACAAACATTCCCTGCCCTTTATTTTTGTGTTTGTTTTTTGGTGTTATATCACTGTTATGATATTTTGGAAGTATTATTTATTCTTAGTTCAAAAAGCCAGTCAGTATGTGTTTGGTTTTCTTATTTCTGTCTTTTCAAAGCCTCAACACAACAGTTTTATAGTTAAACACACACTGTAACATTAAAAGAAAACATTATCTTGGGTGGCACCTGTGGCTCAATGAGTAGGCCACCGGCCAGCCCCATGTCCCAGCCCCTGCCCAACTGCAAAACCCAGCCCCAGCCCAACTGCAAAAATAAATAAATAAATAAATTTAAAAGAAAAAGAAAACACTATCTTCCCTAAACGAGGTGTGTCACGTAGTGTCACACTGAAAGTCCCTTCAATGCGTGTAATATACATATTGGTTTTGAAAACATTATAATCTGTCCAGACCTCCCAATGTGTAATTATTTTTAACCAGGATGCACCAGCACTTAAACAGTTTCAATGTTAGACATGTAAAACATGCTAAGTTACAGATTTTCAATTATTTATGAAGGACTAATTCATGTAGAATGCCATGATTCTTCTGAACACATATCAAACCTCCTTGAACAAAACAAATAGAACTGGTAAAGTTTCATTAATATTTTGTCATAATGTTCATTTTTATTTAAAATTTTTTTGACTTCAAAATTATTGGAAATTTATTTTGGGACAAACGAAGGCTAAATATACTAGTTCCTTGTGTTCTTTTCCACTAAAGAACACTGCCCCCATTTTTAGTAAAACTAAACTATCATAAGAATAATATGTTCCTTTCTTGTCCCATCACTTTGTGTTTGGGACTACATACCCAAGTTGGACGAGTAAACACATCGGAATAACAAAATAGGTGGCCTTTGTCTGATGTGCCAAGTAAGCTCATAGCGCGATTGCCAAGAACTAGCCCCAAATGTGACCACGCCAGAACTGGAATGCCAATTTCAAGCACACAATGAGTGTTGCAGACCAAGTTCAAAAACTGAGCCTTTTTTTTTTCCTACAAAACTATTTGATAATCATTGAGCTTTTGTTATGCAAGTTTGAGTCTCCTGAGCTACTTATTTTTAAGCGATTCTAAGGTTTTGACACAGTAGTGACCGTAAGTTTAATAAAAAGGTCTTTCTTCTTCTCCTTCCTCTTCTTCCTGCTCCTTTTGTCTGTCCTTCCTCCACTTCTCCTGGTTTCTTTTCAAAATATTCCCAACTGTAAAGGCATTTCTTGCTGGAATTTTATACACCACTATACTTAAACATTTTCTTCTGAATTTTTCTTATGCTGCATTTTCCTGATGATTTCCTTACCACATGTCCTAGTTCTCTAGAGATTTATAAAGTCTGTTAAACAGCTTTGCTCATTCAATAGCAACTTCATTTAGAAGCTAACAAGTCTCTCAGGACCCTGGAGTTTTTTTCAATTGTGCTATTTTTTTTAATGTCTTTATCACATAGTTGAGAACAATTTTGTTACTTTTTACTTCGCTGAGAAGTTTAATGATTTTTCTCACATATAAGACTGCTAAAAATGTCACACAACTCTTATTAGTGTCGACACCTCTTGTTATGAGTGTCCTGGGCCCTCCATAGATTCCCTGAGCCTACCGGTTTTTAGAGCAGGGGACCTAGTTCAGCTTCCTGTGGTGTTATCTGCTCTCAAATCTGCCTTATCAGTGGATATTTAAGTATAGTTTAATTCTATAATACATGTGTTTTATTCCTCTCTCACAGTTTATTATGCTATGCATGGCTTTCTTCTCATCTGAGATAGGATTTTCTAATATAAGTATTTTTTAAATAAAATTATAGCTAAGAACAAAACATTTCATCTCTCTAAGAGCTACTTCATTTCTTTCTTTCTTTTTTTTTTTTGTCTTGAAAAATACTCCACTCAAACTGTTTATCAACCGCCTAAAACATTTCCGTGCAGTAATATATCTTCCTGGCTGCTTGTCTTTGGCTGATGGACTAACCGAAGTGGGCTGTTTGAGATGTCCAGAAAGAATGACTTACCCTCATTCTCCAAACACAGGATTGTCAGATTTAGAAAATCAAAACATAGGATTCCCATTTTAATTTGAATTTATCATAAACAAATAACATTTTAGGATAAACACTTCACCAATTATTTGGAAAGTTCATATTTAACGAGGTGTCCGGAAATTTATCAGCCTATCTTATCCTAATGGAATAACTCTTAACTCCCTCTGTAGATTTTCCCCCAAACATTGCTTGAAAATCTTTTGAGAAAATCATTAGCTTCATCTCCAGAAGCAAGCAACTACTATCATAGAAGACTATGTTTCATTTTCTTTTTTACGTGTCTTTTATTTTTAAAACTTCAGATTAATATATGTGTAAAAACAATTAGGTTACTTTGTGTTTATCACACCTCCTGGGTGAAGGAATTGACTATAGCCTGAACATTTTCTTTTTCACATACTTGTTTATTTCTGATTAGAGCTGGAACTTTAGGGGTGGCTTTGCCTAGTGGCTCACCATTAATTGCTTCTTGGAAAGTAAGATTCTTAGTCCTCTCTTTCTCAGTAGATGGCTCCTCTTGAAATCAACTTATTCATTCAAATTACAAGCAATGCACACACCTACTCTATGACAAGTATTGTCATGTCAAGGATCTCAAAAGAACCAGTGAAATTTTGTCCACCAGAGGTGTTAAGCCTAGTAAATGAGAGTATGGAGGTATTAAAAATATATTGTTTTTATGTGCTTTAGCACCTGTATGTATGTCCATTGAGTGAGTCACACCTATAAATTGATGCTTTTATCGTTCAAAACATCCTATGCTATTACAGAACACAGGGCATAGTGTACAACTTTATAGTCAACAAAAAAGCAAAGGAGATCCTATAAAGAAAATATGCTGACCAAATAAAAACTTAGGAGTCAGAAAAGGTATTTCCACTGAGCTAGAGAAATGATCTAAATTTCCTTTGGTGGGCTTACTTTTTATTTGGCAGTTTTTGGCCGGGGCTGGGTTTGAACCTGCCACCTCCGGTATATGGGGCCTGCACCCTACTCCTTTGAGACATAGGCACCACCTGGTGGACTTACTTTGCAGCAGTATTCCAAATGTTAGATTACCCCAGCTCACTTCTCAGATTTCTCTGTAATTGTTTTTCATTCAGAGGTACTCAAAGAGTGGTCTCTCGACCCCTCACAAGACCCTGAGACCTTGGCGCTATCCTAAATGACGTGCCCTTCATTTCACTCTGTATTTAAATAAAGTCTCCCCTTAGGAAGATATTCACTGACCAGCCTATTAGCAAGTAGCAGCTTCGGTTACTCAATCACCCTCCTTGCATCATGTTTCTTCTTTGTTCTATTGCAACCTGAAATAAAATAAGTTAAACAAAATATAAATAACCACATTTGTTTTAATTGGATTTGGCTCACAAGGTACATGAGTGTAAGGATGTGGACTCTTGTTCTTTACATTATCACCATAACATTCAACAGTGCATGGCATATCATAGGTCTAGAGAAATAATTTATAGTTCTGTATAATTAATGTATTTGAACTCATGGCCTTTCTTAGAAGTGAAAATAATACATACTTTTTCTTTTTCTGTTGAAGGACATTTCACTTAAATGGATTCTTTCACTCCAAAAATTCAAGTAGAGGAAGTATATGTATAGGAAAAGCATTAGCAGTATTTGATAATTAATCCCTGAAATAGAATTAATTGAGTTTTTGTCATTATTGCAGCTGTAGAATTTCTTTTAAACCTTCTGAAAATAAAGGTACATTGAGCACCTTATATTTGCAATGCATTATATAGACCAGAAAAGATAAATAAGATCATCAGTAGGAAAGCAATAGTATATATTGGTTGGTTTAAGCCAATATCTGATAGAGACCCAATAAACCAAATTTGATATTGTCAATATTAGGTCTAACTCTATGCACTAAACTTTACATATTTTAGTCATTCAATGGTTAATTGGTTGCAATTCATTGTAGGCTAAGTATTGGGGAGCAAAAGACAAATTAAGCATGGTCACCACTTTGAAAAACAAAAACATTCTGTCATCCAAGTAGACACAACAGTTTTGTAGGATGAACACAGTGAGTTCTATTTGGGATGCAATGAAATTGAAGTGACTGGAAAATTGAGGAGAAAATATCCAACAACATGAAGTTCATGTAGAGATTCAAGACTGGAGAAGTGGATTTGACAATCATCAGTTTAGTAGTAGATGCCACTAAAGTGGCAGAGGTCACTTACGAAATGGTAAACAAAAAAGAGACCGTATGTAATTGAGTTCTTGTGCTATTGAGATTCTTGTGACTGGTAGCCAGGTTCTATAGAACATTCTATGTGGAAAACATTTCATATCATGGAAGCTATGAAAACAGCCTTCTCTCTGAGATAAGTTTCACATATTTACTGTGGGCTATCTGTACACTGATGTAATGCTTCCCATGACTATCATATAAATGATGATGTTGTTTTTAAGAGTTACAGAGGTATTACTATGGTGATTATTGTATTTAGGCCACATGAGAGACTATGGTTATTCCTATTTTATGCAAAACATCAAAAACTTTAAGTGGCAAAGTCATAAATAGGTGATTGGTGCCTAATAAATAGCCCTTTCAATGAGATGCGGTGTTAATTAATACTTCCAATGAAGACAATATGATTTCTCTTGCATATTCTTTTATTCTTAATTGTTCCAGATGACTTTATTGGACTTTATTAACTCTGCCTCACAGTCATTCTCTTACCTTTCAAACTTTCTTCTGCAACTAAGATAATTGCTAGAAAACCTCTATAGATACTTAATAACTTCTAACCCCACAGACCTCAAAATTTCCTCATGATATATGCATAGACTATTAATTTGGAAGTCATCTAATAAAGGGAATTCCAATTCGATTAAAGGATATGCTTATATTCAAATATTTAGGATAAAATTTATTTTCTACAAAAAATTTTTGTAAGAAAATGAGAAGAATTAATTTGAAAGGTAGAATTATGTTTTTTATTATATCTTGATGTGCTACCATTCTATAGAGAACCAAAAATGAGCAGCATGTTAAATGTGCTAGGAAATGTATTTTTTATGTTTTTTGTTGTTGTTGTTGGTACAAAAGAAATATTCTTTCATGTCCTGCCAACAGTTTAAGTTTGTCACTGCTTGGGGACAGCTATGCTAAAAGCAAAATGAAATAGTTCCATCAAGTGGTCATGTAAAGTCATGACAATATTTCACCAAGAGGAAAATAACTTCCCTGAAATCTGTTTCATACATCTATTTCCAAATGGACTGTCACAATTTTATGCCATACAACATTTATAAACACCATTAGGTGCATTTAAATATCTTCACTGATTTATTTTCCATATTATTATCGAACTACAATGGAAATAGGATTTACGTTTTTTATTTAGTTGCTGTTGATTTTATTTTCTAATATTATGTCCACATAGCTGTATCTGAAAATGTATGATTATCATTTTAATATGTTATAGTCATGTGTTTAAATTATTATCCAGTATACCGCAGGTTATACTGAAGTATTTGAATTGCACTGAAAATTCAGAAACAAGCCACATGAAAGTGACCAATATATTTTAAAATAATACCTTATAAATACAAATGAAAATCAGGTCAGGGTTTTATAAAATGTAAAATAATTTATGAAAAATTAGTATGCATTAACTTGCTTCCTTTAATATCCTAAATTGAGTTTGTAATATCTTGCCAAATTCTATCTCCCTTATAAAGATAGACCATTCCTCCTTTTAAATTATAGTAGATTGAAGAAACTACATATTCTTAGTTCTCTATTTCAAAAAAGATGTGGCTTATTATAAGGTTACAAGGTTGCAAATGCTATTTGGAAATATTACAGCTTCAGATTTATTTCATACTTTATCGAACTTTTAGCTCATTTGAGTTTATTTATAATATTTAATTAATCAAACCTTCACAGTACATATAGTGTTTCTCACATTGTTTGGAAAATATATATTATTAAGTGGAGAATGTTAAACAATAGATCTTTTTATTTAGAACTAGTCATAGTATCGGATTACCTAAACAATATTTTAAACATAAAATAGGAGGCAGTGTGTATAACGACTAGGAACATGACTTTTGGCATTAAAGAGAATGACTTTGAGTTTAACCTTTCCCAACTTTTGGTTTTGTAGCCAGCAGCAATGATGAGCATGTCTCTCTCTCTCTTTTTTTTTTTTATTAAATGATAATTGTGTACATTAGTGCAATCATGGGGCACAATGTGCTGACTTCATATACAATCTGAAATATTTTCATCAAACAATTTAACATAGCCTTCATAGCATTTTCATAATCACTATATGTAGACATTGGTATTCTACATTTAGTAAGTTTCACCTGTACCCTTCTAAGATGCACCATAGGTATGATCTCACCAATCCTCCCCCTCACCTCCCCTCCCTTGCCCTTTTCCCCATATTCTTGTGCTTTAATTGGGTTTTAGCCTTCATATGAAAGCTATAAATTAGCTTCATATTAAGTCTGAGTACATTGGATACTTTTCTTCCATTCTTGAGATACTTTGCTAAGAAGAATATGTTCCAGTTCCATCCATGTCAACATGAAAGAGGTAAAGTCTCCATCCATCTTTTCAACATGCTTCACTTGACTGTGCCTTGCTGATGCTGTGTGCTTCACAAACTGAAGGTCTGTGACAATGCTTCCCTGAGCAAGTCCATTGGAGCTGCTGTCCCAATACCATGCATTCACTTTGGGTTTCTGCAACTACAGTCTGCTAATTCTCACAGTATTTTTGAACATTTTCATTATTATTATATCTGTAGGGAAATCTTTGATCAAGGATCTTTAATACTACCAATGAAAAAATTACGGGATATTATAAATTTGCCCATGTAAGGCCACAAACAATTGATGAATGCTATGTGTGTTTTCACTCTAGCAGAAGTTAGTTCACAGGCTTTAAGCAAAGAGGCTACCTTCCTAGCATAATAAGTGAAAGTTAAGGCAAATAGTGCAGGTTTGGAGGCTCTAGCAAGCTATCCAGAAGAACTGGCTAAGATCATTGATGGAGGTGGCTATGCTAAACATATGTTCTGGGTAGACAAGATAGCCTTGCATTAGAGGAAGACACCATTGGGAACTTTTGTACTAGAAAGGAGGAAGTCAGTGCCTGACACTCTTGTTTGGAGTTAATGTAGCTGATGACTTTAAAGTTGAAGCCAATGCTCATTGAGCACACCAAAAACTTAATGATCCCTAAGAATTATGCTAACTCTATTATGCTTTATAAATGGAACAAAAAAACTCTCCATGAAAGGACATGTTTACAGTGTGGTTTACTGAGTGGTCTAAGCCCATTGGCGAGAAGTACTGTGTGGGGGCAAAAATAATTGCTTTCATAATGTCACTAAACATTGACAATACCCTTGGTCATCCAAGAGCTCTCATGAAGATGTACAAGGAGATTTATGTTGTTTTCATAGCTGCTAACACAGAATTCATTCTGCAGCCCTTGGATCAATGGGTAATTTCAACTTTTCAGTTTTACTATTTAAGAAATTCATTGCATAAGGCTATTGCTGCAATAGGCAGTAATTCCTCTGATACATCTGGGGAAAGTTAATTGAAAATCTTCTGGAATGGATTCACCATCCTAAATGCCGCTAAGAACACTCATGATTCATGGGATAAGGTCAAAGTATTAGCATTAAAAGGCGTTTAGAAGAAGTTGATTCCATCTTCATGGATAACTTAAAGGAGTGAAAGATTTGAGTAGAAGAAGTAGCTGCAAATGTAGTAGAAATAGCAAAAGAACTAGAATTAGAAATAAAGCCTAAAAATGTGACTAAATTGCTGCACTCTCATAATAAAACTTGAATTAGTAAAAGTTGCTTTTCCTGGATGAGCAAAGAAACACAGTTTCTTGAAACAAAGTCTATTCTTGGTGAAGCTGCTATGTACATTGTTGAAATGACAATAAAGGATTTAAGGTGTTGCATAAACCCAGTGGATAAAGCTGGGCTAGGGTTTGAGAAGTTTGACTCCAATTTTGAGAGAGTTTCTACTGCAGGTAAAATACTATCAAAAGGCATCAGATGCTACAAAGAAATCTCACCCAAGAGGAAAAGTCAGACAATGTGCCAACTTCATGGTGATCTTATTCTGAGAAATTGCCACTCTCACTTTTGGCAACCACCACTCTGCTCAGTCAAAAGCCATCAATGTCGAGACAAGACCCCCCACCAGCAAAATAATCACCACTCACTGATAATTCACAGGACAATGAACATTTTAACAATATTTTTAAATTAACGTATCTTTGCTCCTCTTACATATTTTCAGTGTTTGAAATGATTCCAAAATAAGATAAAAATAAACATAAAAGAAAAACTGAAACTCTTTTTAGAAAGCCTAAAAGTGAATGAATTTACTACCAATAGATTTGCATTTTTAACAAACTTTTTCCCCAAAATGAAAAGTAACCACAGAAGGAAAGCTGGAAATGTAAGAAGAAATGTTGAGCAAAGAAAGTGGCAAGCATGTGGATCAATCTACATACACACGGTCTGTGTGAAATAACAAAAGAAAGAAAAGATAAAATATGGGACAACAATAAGTCAGATGGCACAGAAGGTGATTTGATTTTTAAAATTCTTAGGTCCATATGTTATACAAAAGGAGGATAGAGATATTTAAGGTAGACTTAAGGGAAACATATCTGTTAAAATTTCATTTTAACTATTAAAAAGAATAGAGGGGGCTCAGTGCCTGTGGCTCAATGGACTAAGGCGCCAGCCATGTACACCTGAGTTGGTGGGTTCGAATCCAGCCTGGGCCAGCCAAACAACAATGATGGCTGCAACCAAAAAATGGCTGGGCATTGTGGCGAGCACCTGTAGTCCCAGCTACTTGAGAGGCGGAGGCAGGAGACTTGCTTGAGCTCAGGAGTTGAAGGTTGCTGTGAGCTGTGATGCTATGGCACTCTATCCAGGGTGACAGTTTGAGGCTCTGTCTCAAACAATAATAATAATAATACAGGGGAAAATTAGTTTTAAAGAATGCAGAAAAGGGGATTAAAAAAAATGAAGCAAAGGAGAACATATAAAACAAGGTATCAAATGGTATTGAGCTCAAATATAACTATAATATTTTTAAATATAATTGAGTTAACTTTCTAGTTAAGGTAAAACTAAATAAAATCCAGGATTATAGGGTTGCCAAGAATCACACATAAAAATAAAATCATAGGAAAATTGAGAAGCAAAGGATAGAAATAATATTAGCTAAATAAAAGCTGCTTCATCTATATAAAAATTACACAAAAAATTCTTTAAGATAAAGCACTACTTAAAATAGAAAAGTTCACAAGACAATGACACAGGACTCCATTTATAGAATATAAAGAGTCAAATTATAGACTCATCTAAACTTTGATGCTTACAGTAATTTGCCTCAAAATATAAAAAGCAAAATGACATTTATATAAGAAGTCGAGAAATCCATTACTTTAAGGACTATCATTTTCAAATACACACATTACTTTTCAAATAAAACCCAACCATGTGGGAGGTCATGACGAACATATTAACCAATCCAAGAAATTATCATTCAGGGCTCTTTTTCTAATCACAATACTAGTGTAGAAGCCAGGAAAATAACAATTTTTAAAAATCGTGAATTTAGAATTTAAAAAAATTCTTAAAATGTACCAGAAAGCAATAAAGTATAAAAATAAATTCAATAGAGAACTTAAAGCACTAGGGAAAGATACAAATACTCAAGCAAGGAAATTATAAAAAAGGACAACAACAATAAATGAAATAATAACCGAGATATAACAAACTAACAAATCCAAAAGCTGATCCTTATATATTTAATGTCTGTCTAATCTACTTTTTGTATTAAACTCTTAATCCTTTTAAAACTATAACTCCAAAAATATTTGTAATTTTTTCTATTTTTAAATTTCCATGAAAGACTGACATTCACCATCTTTTACTAGTTTTCCACATTCAACATTATTTTTCAGACATGTTAGCTTAATATACACAGAGGGCTACTTTATTCCTTTTAAGTATTGCACCTATTGCTTAAATCTATTCCCCTTTTGCTATCTCCTAACAGTATTTAATGTTCATCCCTGGTATTGCGCTGCATCTGTGTTAGAGGGACACTAAAACGAAATGATGAGCTTTTTGGAGAAGAATACTTAATTTCCCTAAATGTTGGCAAATTAATTATATACCATTCGTCAAGAAAATCTGACAAAGCATTTTTTTCACACTTAAGAAACAGTATTCTTCGGCCAGGCACAGTGGCTCATGACTGTAATCCTAGCACTTTGGGAGACTGAGGCAGGATTGCTAGAGTTCAGGAGTTTGAGACCCGCCTGAGCCAGAGAGAGACCTGTCTCTACTCTAAGTAGAAAAACTAGGTGGGTGTTGTGCTAGGTGCCTGTAGTCCCAGCTATTGAGGTTGCGGTGAACTGATGATGCCACAGTGATGCTGTCTCAAAAAAGAACAAAAAATCTTAGATTGCTCCTTTGTATCCCAACAAAAGGAAGATTTGAGAAGTATGCAAGGTTTTATATTTTCCTCAATTATAACAATCTCTTCCAGAATCCTCTGAATCATCTTTTTTAAAAAAATCTTTTAAGTCTGAATAAGATAATATTATAATATTAAACAGTTTCATTCCCTTGTACTTGAATTTGAGAAACTTTACTTTTAGTTCAGTTGCCATACCATTGGGAGAGGATGACTGTTACGTATGTGAATTATCCACTATATGCAGGATACATAAATATGATCAAGAATGTGGACCACACCCTTCACCGATAATAAGTGGGAGGTGACTGAGATGATGTTCAGACATCCTTTCTAACTTGCCTACCTTCCAAAGTTTACTCCTACTTTTCCAAAAGTTTCTAGCTATAGCATTGCCATTTCTTGTATAGGCAACAGGTTATCTTCAAGTATGGAGAGCATAAAATTTATTTAACAAATCAGGACACTTTGTAAACAAAACAAGCTTTAAGAATTAACCAAAAGCGATCCGTAGGCAACACGTGGATCCAACTGATACTCTTCTGGCTTTAATAGTGAAAACACATTGTGAATTTCCACAAAGTTGGTAGGTTCAAATCCCCAGCAGTGACTGTCTTTCTCACAGCCAGAGTGACTGTTAGTCGCCTATCCTTACATCATGATTATTAATGAAGTGACATTTGTCTAAACGAGTAAGCACCTGCTGCCATGGAAGGTGCCCTCAGCAAGAATATGAAACAAATTGTTGCAATTGGCCAAGAACCAGAAGGAGGATGAAGACAAGAAAAAGTGTTCTTTCCTTAATTTCTCCCCCACATTTTACAACACATTGCACATTCGCCCTCAGTTGCTTAGGCAGAACACAGGCTGTTTTCTTTTGTTCTGAAACCTCATGTGACTGATGGTATTTGAAATGTGCTTCAATACAAAAGGCCTCACAAATTGCCACCCTGTACCTGATTTAATCCATTATATGAGCTGCCGCTTCACACATTTAGCCTTCATTATTTCCCTTTCCCTGACGAATTGTTTTTAGTAGTAGAAAAAGTTGATCCTGTTTTGAAAAGTACTGCCTTCTGCACCTATTAAAAATGCCTACGGGCTCTCAGGTAAAACTGAGATAGCAGTCGGCACAGATGGGTCCCCACCTATATCTTGGCATTTTATTTCAATTATTTTCTGTCATTCAATATGGCCCACAGCAGGAAGAGTTTACATATTCCAGTTTATTATTTTTTATAGAAAATCTGGATACCAGTATAAATAATAATAATCCATTCCATTAAAATTAGTGAGAAGTCTTTAAGCTGATACACATCCATACTTCTTTCCTGAGGTTTCTTTTTCAAATTAGCTTTACCAAAAAGGCTTCACATAAGTGTCTGATGCTGGAAAATATCAAATTTTTTTCTTGTGAATTAATATTCATGCTAGACACTGAAAGAATGAAATAGATTTTATGCAAAATCTCATTCTTGAAAAGTATTTCAGCATAAAGACTTTAAATATCAAGTTTAATTGCGCTCTGACACCACATTCCTCCAGGATTTCTTACTGCAGGATGAAGTTTTTCATCTAAAAAGCACAGTCTGTCCTAAGCAGATGCATGTCATAAAAAAAAAAAATGATATAAATTTTTCCTTAAATTTTCTCCTAGTATAACATATGAATCCATGTTTACTGTGGTATCATCAGCCAACTAGTAAAATGAGGGATAATTTTTATTTTTGTAATTGGGATACTGCTCATTTCGAGGTACTGAGTATTGGCTATTTACATGTTTGATCTAAATCACATGGTATATTTACTAGCTCCCTGGTCTTGGAAAGCATCTCCAAGTGCAAGGCTTATTCTCCTTATTGCTGCCAATCCCATCATCCTGTGGAGAGGAATTAAAAAAAAAAAAAGATTATGAATTTTTAAATCTAAAACTTTCAAAGTGTCCAAAGACAATAGAGAATAGATTGGTAAGCTTCAGAAGACAACATATTTGTGATCATTAAGAGTAAAATCTTGTGGCCTTGATTAAGAATGGTTTGTTTTCGTTGGAAGTCATCTTCTCGATCTTTATTCTCAGGTTGTGTGTGATTTGGAAATGTCTGAGATAAAAACTGCTGCCTAACTGGTCACCTGGTTTTCTTCCAATGCACAGAAAGAACTAGAAGCCCTTCAACAAATGGATTGTGTGTACCATCTGGCCATTTCTTGTTGCATAGTAAATTTTACACTAAAAATGTCTTTCTTCTTCCCACACCAGAACATAAGAAATTTCCCATCTTTCTTGCTCTGATGTATAAAAATGTATTCTTTAATATAATTCACTGATGGCTGGATTTGTGTAAAATGTGTACATGAGCTACAATTTAAAAATCACAAACTTTTTCACTCCTATCACGAGAAATTGAAAATACTTCTCAGGTGTAAATTTAAATTGGTTTTTTCATATCTATTTTTTTCTATTTATAGCTTCAAACATGTATGTAGGCTGGTGCCTGTGGCTCAAAGGAGTAGGGTGCCAGCCCCGTATGCTGGAGGTGGCGGGTTCAAACCCAGCCCCCACCAAAAACTGTTAAAAAAAAATTGTATGCTTCAGTACCAATGAAAATTCTAAATTTTGGTAGGTAGGATTTAAATAAACATGGTATGTTAACATATGCATATTTTATATAATTTTTGAATATGAAGACTTATGAGTCCCTCTAAACCTCAAAAAGCTAAAACTTTTCAGGGACATATGTTTTTAATGTAGCAATTTATAAGTTGGTCAACATAGAAAATGTAAATATTAAAATTGCCATGAAATAGTTTAGGATAAAAATTTTACAGTGCTATTCTTATCTTAATCTAAGTTGATAAGGCCTCCCCACACAGAAAAGGGAGTCAAGACTACAATGCAACAGGCATAGAGGTTAAGTGTACATAACAAAATGCAAAGTATAGGGGTAAAAATTGATATTAGCTTGAGTTTTTAGCCACTTACTATATCCTGAATTCCCATAAACACAGTGCTTCATTTAAATACAAATGAAGATACTTTTTTCAAACCTAGAGTTTGGAGAAGTGATATGTGTATTCCTATCAAACAACATCTGAATTTTTTGAAAAATAATTTTGGTATTTATTTACTTATTTATTTTCCAATGCAAAAAAAAAACCCTCTCAAATATGTTATAAATTATACCCTCAGGCCTAAATATCATACCACACAACCACAGATCAAAATCAAATATAACATACTCAGCATAAACAAAATGCATTGCATTCATCAGGTCATTGATACCTATTTATTGAAGTAATTATGACTAATTTCTAGGAAATTGACTCTGTCAAATATTTGTATCTTTCATCTCATCAAATTTTTTTGTTCACAAGCCAAAGAAAACTTACCTATTAAAAGTAGTATCTTTTGCAGGGATAGATGTATTAAATATTATCAATCACATTTTAATATACTAAAGATTAGTTATAGTTTGCCTTTGAACATCATTTTGATCTTAATTATATAGCTTACTATTTTATTCTGTAAACAATATACTTTATACTTGCTAGTTATATACATAATTCTAGAAGACACCACTTTCTAGAGTTATGACAAAGACTTCATTATTCAGAAAGGCTTTGCTTTAGAATGAACAAATAAACGTTGGCTGTCACAATAATCTGTGCCTCCCAAAAAACTGAGTTCTTACCTCTATGCAGAAATAAAATAAAATTTAATCTTCAAGAATTCAAATTTCTTGCTTGGCAAGAATCAGCACAGCTACTAATTAACTAAAATAGAAATTAAAGAATCTTGGATAAAAGCTGCCTTTCTAGTTCAATAACTGAGCTTTGAATCAGTCCAAAACTTCTTCCTCTAAAGAAAACTGGTTATGTCACTACTTTTAATCACTGGGCTACATTGCTGAAAGGGAGAGGGCTGAAAATAATATTGTAACTGAGGAGCAAAATGTTTGTACACATGCTGTTTTCAGATTCATTTCAGAATTTTCTATACCTTTGTTTTTAATTGTTATAATTCATTTTTCCTCTATATTTGAGTTTGTGAGGCTTTCCTCCTGTACTCCCCTCTGTACCCATATTTTCTGCATCCATTTACTCAGAGTCTACCAAATAATTCATAGCTCTGGGAGAGCTCTTCCGTTTTGTAATTATCCTCGAGGTCCTCAATGCATTTTGGGCAATGTTTTATACTCTTGTATAAAGTATGTGAGTTCAAACCTTCAAGGTGATCCATGTCTTTCCCTTGTTCTGATATTTACCTTGCACCTTTTACATTAAAAATTTCCTAAAACTATCATTTTAACAATCAGTGTATCTACCCTTACAGGATGGTTTCATTAATTTCATTTTACCACTTTTCCCCAAGTTGGTTCATTCAGTGCTATAAACGGATAATGAGAAGTTACGTCAGCATCTCTCTTCAATATCTTAATAGGATAAAGTGAATCATAATTTCAATCTATGTTTCTTGATTTCTTAAAAATTTTCATGGCACAATACACATATTAAAGGTGAGCATCCGGTCAGCACAGTAAATCAGTCAGGTGGCTAAGCTTAGGAACAGGAGCAAAACATTCGCTGCAATTAATGCCATATGGCTTTCAGCCTAGTAGGGCCAACTGGCTATGTTCAGTGACTCTGGGGAAATCAGGCTGTTCGAAGGTCATAAATGCTCGTGCGAAGTCTCCGGGACATTGACAGGAAGTTGGCAGCAATATGAAGGGAAGTCATCCCACCGACTGAGTGGATAACCCCTTCAAGAGTGTACGGGGAATTGTTCATGTTCAACTTTAATTTGATTTGGAGACAAGGGGACAGACACAGTTACCCCTGCTACATTTACAGAGCATGTTTATATTCAGGGTCTGTCATTTTCTTTCGTCAACTGCCTACCAGTCCTCATCATCATTATAAAATCCACACCCCCTTCTTTGACTTCCTGTTTGATCTTCCCTGGTAGCATTCTCTTCTGGACTACATCCCAGGCACTCTAGATTTTTAGGTTGATATTTTATTAATTTTAAAAGCAATCATTGTAGAATGTTTTTCACATGCACAGGTGTCTACAGAGGCCCAACCAAAATAACTACTTTCAATGCATTTTCCAGAGTTTCTTGAATGCCAGTGAGAAACTATAATGCACATAAAGTACATAGGAAAAAAATTAGTGACTACCTAGTAGTAAGAAAAATGCAAAACTAAAGCTGTATAGAAAGAAATTGCTCCGACTTTTTATAAAGAACTCCAGTAAAAAAAAAATTTATCTAATTGATAATAAACATAATACAGAGCCAAAGACTAAAATTTTAGAAGTAAATTGTCTTATGTCCCAAACATTGAGAAAAATATTCACGAGCTTTTCTAGAATTCAAAATCTTCAGCAACAAACACTCTGACCTGCTTACATTTTCTAAAACTGTATAGGTGTAAGGAAATCTTTCTTTAAATGTTCATCATAAATATAAATTAGAAATCTATATGAAATCAGGTTGTATATTTTATGCCTAGGAATTCCTAGACAGATTTTCTGAAAAAAATGGCAACCACTATTCCCTTGAAGTTTTACAAATTTACTTCCTTTTCAGAAAACTGTATGAAAAATGTAGGACAACTTTGTGTTAGATATAAGCAAAAGGATATCTTCAAGGCAGGAACAAATTTGTGATTAGCATTTGGATAAGAGCGGATAAAAGCCTTTTGTTAAGCATGAAAAGAAAATGGTAAACCATAATATTCTAGGTTATTGAAAACCAAGAATTCCAATTTTCCATTCTAAGCCAACGAAAACATTATGCTGTGCTATAAACCAAAAATTCAAGGCTGGAAGATAAAATAAACAAGCCTAAAGTATGGAAAATAACCGAACCCCTTTAATTTTATGAAAGAAATAAAAGTAGCAACTTTGTGAATTAAATATATTTGGCATTTCATTATTTTATATGCTAATGATGGTGAGCAGGGTGTTACCCCAGAATGGGGCACCTTGGCATTTGCAAAAGTAGCAGAAGGAAGAGGTTCTCTCTAAACTTGAAGTGGGCTATAAAAGAAGTTTCTGATCTTCCCTTAACACAGGTCATAAGACTCTTTCATATGTTATATCAGAAGAAAGTGATGTCACAGTTGGACACAAAGAAGAATCTGAATGAACAGGCCTTGCCAAGTTCCCTAATTTATTACTTGTAGAGTATATCTTCTTTGTCTAATCATAGTTCCACATGGCTGTCTGCCCTTCATCAAACCTACCCATAAAAATACATGAATTTCCATGTTTCTTTGGGTCTTCATTTCTGAAACCTCCCGTGTCACATACATTTCTTACATTAAATAAACACGTGTGCTTGTCTCGTGTAATAGGTACCTCGTAATACTTTGGATTAAATATCTTACTTTATAACAGTGAAATTGCTTTCTCTTTTGTCTTGTGATTTTTTTGAGGTGAAATTTAAGTTTTTGTGTGAGTACTAGTATTATACCTATCTTGAGTGTCTTACTTGTACTGTATCACATCATACCTTTGTTTAATTCTTAATAAACTGTTCACTTGTTAAACAAACAAATAAATAAAATAAAGCCCTGATGCTAGTTAAAAAACAAACAAACAAAAAAATTTAAATGTTCTTAAGGACTCTGATTAAGCCAAAAAAAAAAAAAGAAATTTCTTCCCCCTTGCACTAACAAATTAGGATACAGAAATAGGATTCAAGGTGATTTGAGTTGGGTCATTTTAGACATAAAATTAGAAACTATCATTCTAACAAAAGACTTGAAACTTTTATGTTCAGGTTATTGGGCGGGGGTTCAGGTTTGATGCTCTAAATTCCTGTTTAATTTGCCATCATAAAAAGAATTTGTAGGCAGCGCCTGTGGCTCATCAAGTGGGGTGCTGGCCCCATATACCGAAGATGGCAGTTTCAAACCCGGCCTCGCTGAACTGCAAAACAGAAAAGTAGCCGGGCATTGTAGTGGGCGCCTATAGTCCCAGCTACTTGGGAGGCTGAGGCAAGAGAATCGCCTAAGCCCTGGAGTTGGAGATTGCTGTGAGCTGTGTGATGCCACGGCTCTCTACTGAGGGCAATAAAGTAAGACTCTGACTCTACAAAAAAAAAAAAAAAAAAAAGAATTTGAGTTTGTAAGACACTTCACAAAACTGATTTTTTTTTCACAATTTCTAAGTATGTAGCATCAGTACTGCTAATACTAAACCTTCAGGGGTTTACTAAAAGACTATTTCTTAAGAAGTCAAATCCCTGCATCAAGAGAGCTCTATTTTCTTGCAAAATATAAGTCTTCATTATAAAGAAAAGCACAAATTAGATTAGCATGAATAGAAATAGCCAAAAATGTTATTAACAGCAGTGTTAAAAGTTACTGACATATTGCAGTATCTTTCTAATTTATATTGAATTTCCCAAATAATTGTACTATAGTGTTTTTAAAGCATTCATAAATTTATAAATGAAGATCAAAGTTCGTTGGCAAAGATTTTTTTAAAGAATAATTTCATTTTTAAGAGATTATTTGTTTATGATCTTATGATATATTTTGTTCCACACTTTTAAGAAATACAAGACACAGCTCACATTTAGAGAAGACACATTCATGGAATATCGTCATTTATTATGACATGATGCACTTATCTTAATTTGCTCTCTACTCCTCATGTCCAAGCAGAAATATATTTAGAAGTATTTACTTCTGATTTTATTCAGAAGGTATGTAAGTTCTAGATGCGTAAAAAGTCATTTTTAAGATTATTTCTGGGCTCAGTGCCTGTGGCTCAGCGGGCTAAGGCACCAGCCACGTACACCTGAGCTGGCGGGTTCGAATCCAGCCCAGGCCCGCCAAACAACAATGACGGCTGCAACCAAAAAAAGGCCGGGCATTGTGGCGGGTGCCTGTGGTCCCAGCTACTTGGGAGGCAGAGACAAGAGACTCGCTTGAGCCCAGGAACTGGAGGTTGCTGTGAGCTGTGATGCCACTGCACTCTATCCAGGGTGACAGCTTGAGGCTCTGTCTCAAAAAAAAAAAAAGAAAAGATTATTTCTGTAGTAATACTTGCTTTTAATTTATGCCCAACTATAGCTGTGTTCAATGTAAAGTATCGTTTGAAAAAGCAGTTATTTTTTAGGCAAATCTTTTGCTAAGTGAAATGTGCAGTATCATAGAAAAGGGAAGATATTGCATGAACAAGTAAAAATAAAAATGATTACCTCACCTGGAAGGTGCATTTCATATTTTTTAAATACCTTTCATATGTTAAAATCTAAAATAATTAAGTTCATATAAAAAACTGTTAAAATTATAGTAACTCTGAATGATAAAAATAATCTCTTAAAACATCTGAACAGGCCAGGTAGGGTGGTTCATACCTGTAGTTCTAACACACTGGGAAGCTGAGGCACGAGGATCACTTGAGCTTAGTAGTTTGCTCCTGAATAAGAGCAAAACACTCTCTACCAAAAATAGAAAAATTAGCCACGTGTTATGGTGGGCATGTGTAGTCTCAACTACTCAGGAAGCTGAGGTAGGAGGATCACTTGAACCTAGGAGTTTGAGGTTGGTATAAGAAAGGCTTTCGCCTCAGCACTCTTGTCTGGGCAATAAAATGAGACTCTGTCAAGAAAAAATATATATAAGCAAATGGCCTTCTTGATTTCCATTTTAACTTGTATACTTGCATAAAAATTATTTTCAAAAATTGCAATACAATTGATAGCAATGTATAAAAATAATACATTTAATTATAATTCATAAAAATAACAAATCAACCAATGCAGATAAAAATATTATGGGTAACCCATCATTCATAGTTTTTGACATATTTTATATATTAGAATAAAATTATGAATGAAAATTATAAAAACACCTCACAAATTCACCATGTTCCCTTAAAAGCAGATTATTTCCAGCAATCAAATAATACATGTTTAAATAGTTTTTGTTAAACATAGCACTAATAACATTTGTACTCTTTTTTCTACATAAGTGACGCCTTTGTTCAAACCGCTGATGTCTTTCATCTGTGGAAGAGTTCTATTTCCCATTAAACTATTTCACTAATATTAACTATATTATTCTAATTTCTGTAATTTTGATTCATGAAATTATATATAGATGAGCATAAAAATAAATTTTAGTAAAGTAAAATATAAAGCAATCCAGGTAGTCGTAGTAATAAATCTAAAAGTTAAAATAGCGGCACAGATGTCTTTAAATGAGCACCTACCATATTTTAAGTACTATGCTAGATTCTTGCAGACTCTTTAATATTAATAATAATATGCTAAGGTGTGATTTTATAATATCCATTTTATGAAGTGTGAATTTTACTCTGAAAGCACATAACTTGCTTAAAGTCACAGAGTTCATAAACTATCATCCTAGGATTTCAACTTAAACTTGGTTTGGGCTGCAGAGAAGAAATTAAAAGAAGGGTAGATAAAAAGCTAGACGAACCAATTTATTGATAGTCACAGCAACTTCCATTTACTGAGTGTTAGTATGTGAGATTTGTGAGATCTCATTCTTTCTATGTAACTTTGTAAAATATTATTATTTCCATGTTTCAAATGAGAAAAATAAGAGTAAAGATGATTAGAAACATATTATAGGTAGAACAGCTATAACCAGACTGTCCAGAATTTGAATCAATATTTCACTGTCTAGGATTCCTCTGTCTATCCATCCATCCATCCCCCCATCCATCCATGCACATATATTTAGATGGAGTCTCACTCTTTTGCCCACCTTAGAGTGTGTTGTTTTTAGCCTAGCTCACAGCAACCTCAAATTGCAGGACTCAAGCGATCTTCTTGACTCAGCTTCCCCAGTAGCTGGGACTAGAAACATGCACCACTACATCAAGCTAAATTTTATATTTTTAGTAGAGATGAAGTCTCACAAATGCTCATGCCATCCACCTGCCTCAGCTTCCCAGAGTGCTAGAATCACAGGTATAAGCCACCACACCCAGCCAGAATTCTTCATTTCAAAGTGGTCACCCTTTTTATTATCACATATAACTTCTATTAGAAGTAAAAATTCAAACAAAATCAGTACAAAGTTAAATCTAACTTGAAAATGCATTTAAAATATTCAAAAACAACCTGAAGATTCAGATATAATGAAAGGTAATATTCTCAAATTTACAAATACTGAACAAAAAACTATTACTCCAGTATTGGATCAAGAAATGCATAAGGTACAGATACTTTATTTAAACACTAAAAAAAAATGAAGGTGTCAAAAACAGTGGAGAAAACAACTAGGTATGGTCCCAGATGTATTTTTCTATATCATTTTTATGCCTGAGATTCTTTTGTTTCTTAAGAAAGTATCTATTTAGTTCTTAACCAGAAATTTGTATCTTCTTAGGTTATATAAAACACCAGAAAGCAGAAGTTTGAAAACTTCCATAAATTTTAGTTGTGTAAGCAAATAGAGCCTTGCACATTTGAATGATTAAAATTTTAAAAGCTGCCCCAATTGTAGTTTCTTCTCTTAGTAGCTACATCAATTACATACATTCAACACTCAAAACAATGCATCTTGCATTACGTGTCTCAAGATCCAATAATGGGTCATCTTGCTGCAGATTTGCAATTACTACCCCTTAAAGCCTGATTTAGGGGGGGAATTATGGTCTTCCCAAAAGTCTGCAGAGATAGACTTTATAAACGGTGTTTCGTTTTAGGCCTTCCTTCTTTTACTTCATATAGATGAAATGTTGAGTTTATGCAATTGTTTTTACAAAATAAATGGCTGCTCTTGTCTTAACCCCCTCATTAAAAAAGTCCCGGGTTCTCATCTAAAATAACTAAATGTAGGGAGATTCAGTTCTACTCCTTCTAACTTTAGAGGCCCAAATTGTAGAATCTTGGATACATTCTGCTTCCAAAGTTCCCATCTAGCCCTTTCTGCCTTCATGATATTTTCCCATGTCTGTGCTCAGAAGGATTCAGTATTCAAAGTTCCCTTTATTGTGGCAGAAGTTCAATATTTATTTATATCTATATGAACGTCTTCATTTGTTTTGTGCTGCTATGACAGAATACTTCCGACTGTGCAATTTACAAAGAAATTCCTCCTGGTTCTGGTGACTGGGAATCCAAGATGGTGAGGGCCTTCTTGCTGAGTCACCCCATGGCCACAGGAGGAAGGCAAGAAGCAAGCTAGGGAGAGCAAGAGATTGAACTCCTGGCCTTAAATCCTTTTATAATCAGCATTAATCCTCTCATGAGGGTGGAATCCTTAATGACCTAAAAACTTCCAGGTATGTTCTACCACTTCACATTGTTACATTGGGGTTAAGTTTAAACACACACTTTTGGGGGATACTTTCAAACTATAGCAACACAAATATCTTCTTTTTATTAAGTTTTCAGTTTGATGAATTTTGAAAGATGTTGTTAACAGTGTAACAAACACCTAAATGAAGAGACTATGTTCTCACCCTAAAAATGCCCTGTGCTGCAGACTATTTTTGTTGCTCCCTGAAATTCCTATGTTTAATATCTCATATGATAGTATTAGAGGTGGAAGCCTTTGGGGAGTTGGTTAGATCGTGAGGAAAAAAACCCTTATAAATGGGATTAGTGCTTTCATCTAGGAGACCCCAGAGATATCTCTTCCTTTTCCAATGTGAGGACGTAGGAAAGAGATGGCCATCTAGGAGCTAGGAAGCTGACCCTCACCAGACAGCAAATCTGTCAACACCTTGATCTTAGAACCAGACCTGAGAAATCAATTCCATTGTTTGTGAGCCATCCGATCTATAATACTCTGTTATAGCATTCTGAACAGACTTAGGCATCTCGTGCTTCTCTGTAATCAAACATCATCCCCACCACTACACCCAGCCCCTGCGTATCCCTGAGAAGATTTCTGTTCCTATAATTTTGTCTATTACAGAATATCATGTAAATAAACTAGTACAAAGTATAGCCTTGTGTGCTTTTTTTAACTTAATTTTTTGGACATTTATCTATGTTGTTAAATATGTCTATAGTTTATTCTTTTTTATTAACATCTCTAGACAAATGCCACATCTAGTAAACTGTCCTTGTATGGGGGATTCTTTTGGCAAAAATGTATACCAAAAAGGTGATACATATGTTATTATAAACCTGAATGTACAGTATGTTCTTATTAGAGAGCAATTTTTATTAATATTTCTTAAAGCCATTGGAGCCCTAGTGTCACTATCTTGATAACTGGCCAGTGTAAATTAAACAATAGAAAATTTAAAGAGCTCTTCTCTTTAATTTTACATGGAATATAAAATACTGAGGACTCTGGCAAATTGGTAGCTGTGTCCACGGGTATTTATTTACCCAGAGAACAGGGACCTGTGATTGAGATGAGGCATAGTGGCAAGTAAGTGTCATGAGCAGCAATCAGCAGAAATCAAATTGTTGCCTAGTAAACACTGGCTGCCTGCAGGGATCTGGCAGGAAAGGGGTGATTCAAGAAAAGAATAGGGACACGCTGGGCTCAGAGCCCTCTATGAACCTGCTACTTAACATTTGGAACACCTCCTAAAGACCCCACATATATAGGACTCTATGGGGAGCTGGAGGTCCTCATTTCCTGGCTTTTATTTCCATTGATGAAAACATTCATGTCTGTATTAGTTTCCTGCCGCTGCTCTAACAAAGTACCACAACTGGGTGGCTTAAATGACAGAAATGTATTGTTTTATGGTTTGGGAAGCCAGAAGTCTGAAATCATAATGTGAAGAGTCGGTTTCTTCTGAGAACTGAGAAGGAAAATTAGTTCCAGAGAGGCCTCTGTCCTGGATTCCTGCAGCTTTGGGTGCCTGCTGTCTTATCAAAGCCATTCCTCCTGCATCTGACAATCACCTTTACCTCTGAATGTCCCTGCCTATGCTTAAATGTTCTTCTCTTTTACGGACACAATCATGTTGGATTAGGGCCCACACTAACGGTCTCACCATATTGTGATCATTTGCAAAGACCCTATTTCCAAACAAGTTCACATTCACTCAGGAGAAAGGCACCTTTATGGGGGGTCACAAATTTACCCCTCACACTGTCAATCTAGTAATTGACAGGTGTTTTCTCTTTTTCACTTATAATTTACAACCTTATATTTTAAATTATAGGAGACAATAGAATCTCTTGAAAGTACTGAGAGAAAATGTCCATCAATCTGGGATTTAAAATGTCTCAATTATTATTTAAGCAGAATATACATAATGTAAATGAAATGAAAATATAAAACTCAAACACTTAAGTTTTCCTTTAATACATAAGGAAGGGTACCAAATTAAATACTTCAATCAGAAGAAAATTGTTTTCAGAAGGAAGGAGTGGCTCCAAGAGACACAGAATTATATAGAAACTAGAAAATACATTGGTAAATTTAAATAATCAATGGCTAAAATCCTAATAATAACTATTAAGGATAATGTCTATTCAGCTTGGGATTTAAAAACAAGTACAATTTATTCATAAATATTAATGACATGGAAACTGGAAAGGATGATCAAATCTAAAATCTTCTATAGTACTTAAATTATTCAAGTGAAAAGGCTATTGATTAATGGTGCAATATTTTAATTCAATTCTGATTGATAGAGGAAGCTGACTCTTAGGAAGGTCATAGGACATGTGGAAAATATAGTCATGCTATTTGATGAAATGAAAATATAAAGAACTATAAAGAAACACATATAAAATATACTTAACATTTTCAAGCAGTTAGAACCCATAGAAATTGTCCTATCCTAAACCACATATCAAGATCAAGAAATGTCAAAGAATGGATAATGTATAGAGACAAATCTTTTACCACAATGCCATGAAATTAGAAATGATGATAAAAACTTATGCAGAACAACCAAATATTTGGATATAAATATTTGATCGTTCTCCCACTAACAGATATTTCATTTATCAAAGAATTCACAATATAAACTTTAAATAATATGTATAGTCAGATTACTTTAAGATGCTTTGCAATCTCAAAAAAAATTAAAAAATATAATTTTCTAAAGATTATTTACCTGTTCTATGTTAAGAGATAAATTTAGTGATTTAGTAAGCAGAAAAGCAACATTAATTTTGAATTTGGACAAATTAAAATTGAATCAAATAATAAAAGTAACTGAGCAAGAAGAAAAATATGCACAAACTAAATACTTTTTGACAAAGTTAAAAAAACATACATTTCCATTGAAGAAATTTTTGAAGCATAAAACTAAACTCATGAGAACAGGGAAAAATAATTTCATCATTACCCAGGTCTGAATTAAATGACTAAAATATTGAAACCATAAAAAAAGCAATCATTAAAAATAAATGTTTTCTATTTATTGCAACTTAATTTATAATGGCCAAATGGTAGAAACAACCTAAACGCCCACCAAGGGATTAACAAGCTGTGCTATATGTATACTATGGAATACTATTTAGCCATTAAAAAAGATGGAGACTTTATATATTTTGTATTAACCTGGATGGAATTGAAACACATTCTTCTTAGGAAAGCATCACAAGAATGGAGAAGCAAGAATCCCACGTACTCAATTCTGATAAGAGGAAAGTTGATAACCTAATACATGGTGAGGGATAGGGGAATGTGGAAGTGAAGAGAGGGAAGGAGGGAGGGGGCTGGGGGGTCACGGGTGTGACACACCTCTTGGAGGCAGGACACAATTGTACGAGGGACTTTACCTAACTAACGCAATCAGGGTAACCTGGCGCAGTACCCTTGATCAATCCTCAACAATAAAAAAATGAAAAATAAATATGAAATAAATAAAAATAAACTCTTTCTGTGAACCTGAAATTGCTGTAAAATTAAATTCCTTTAAAGCAATTAAAGCCATAAGTTTTATTTTTAGTTTGTAACATTTACTGCTTCTTGATTAACCTTTGGACTTAGAGAGATCCCAGCTGAGAACAACTGCCACAACAGTACGACCATTACTGAGAATGCACTTGTCCTGAGAATTCACGTTTCTACTATCTTTACAATAAATTGGTTTTGATCAAAGGAAATTAACTCTAGCCTTAATTTTTCCCTATGAGATCTAAAGTAGAAATTGGTCAAGGAAAGGAACCCCACTTGCAATATGGTATTGGAATCCAAAATTACCAAGACTTAATCTTATTTCTACTACTTCAATTGTCCAAAAATGACAGAACGTAATTTTTCACAGGAAATGATTTCCTATGAACTTTATCTGCAACCCCAATTTATCATCCATGACATGTCCACCTTGAGTGCTGTTTTTTCAACGATGGTGATGCAGCACAAACCAACATAGCTTTCCTTGTATCCTTATATATATTCTTCGTAGCTGAATGAGACTAGCCTAGGAGTCAAATATTGCTGTTGTCCTTTCTATTCAACTCAATTAAAGAAATGCAAAACTATCTTTAACTTCAACGTATTGCTACAGAGTGAACAGATATTAATATCTGAATATTTTATTTATTTCTACTTCATGTCTTTAGGCTGTTTCACAAAAGATGGGAATGCTTAACATCATGTTTGTCTGCTCTCATTTATATCTGATTTGTGAAATATGAACTCTCTATATGAAGGAAATACAAAAATGTAGATATTTATATTTTTGAATATTCTAGGCATTTCCAGATTTACTAATTATCACTAAAGTGAATCTCAAGCATATTCCTGATGTTTCAACCTTAGCATACTTACTAAAGTCCACTCCTGAGTCATGCATCCTTACAAGTAGTGGAATTGTTAAGAAATCATTTTTGCATTTGAAGCCTACTTCTTATCGCTTTTCTCACACTAAGCCATCCCTGTCTTCTAATAAGTCTGGCCTTCTTTATTATCTCTTAAAGCAAAAGAATGTCCATTTCACTCAAATCCACCAAAGATCTCTTAGTCAAATTTCATTCTTATTGTATTCCAAAAAATAATTTCTTTTTTCTTCTTCTTTTTTTTTTTTTTTTTTGCAGTTTTCCGCCAGGGTCAGGTTTGAACCCACCACCCTCAGTATATGGGGCCAGCATCCTACTCCTTGAGCCACAGGCGCCACCCTGTGTTCCAAAACTAATAACAGCAAATATTTCTCGAGAATTTTGATGTTATCAGAGACTATATTATTTTTACATATAACGCCTTTTGTTTCATATACTATTTTAATTCTTTTTGTCTTAATAAGCAATTTAGATGAGTAAAATGAAGCTCAGAATGTAAGTAGCTTGCCACAAAGCACAGTTAAAAAGTAGATGTAGGATTTGAATTCAGGATGTCCATCTTCAGAACCTGTTTGACTATTCAGTGCACGCTTCCACCTCCAAGTAATCGTAGGTTTGTATAATATTTGATGACAATCTGACAATCACAACCGATTCTTCTAAAGGAATGGAGACAATGTTGAGAGAAAAATGGTTCTAAGTCCAGCACAATTAAAGTCTTTGTCTAAAGAAAACTTACAAAACACTAAATGATTTTCCACATAGAGAGGATGAGAATAAGACAGAATTCATTACTTGCCTTGCTGAACATCGCAGGCTTTACTAATCATTTCATTTCTCACACATCTTGGAACTTGTAACAGCTAATCAAATTTAGTCTTTACATTTCTCTAGCTGCTTTGCATGCAGCAAAGCATGCAAAAGGGGGGGATGGGTTTATGCTGACAGAAATTAGCATTGTTTTAAAACACCTCCCTCTACATTTTAAATATCGTATTTCAAATATAATGCAATTCAATACATAAATACTTAGGATATTTTCTCTTTTTAAAAACCATGCTTGATTTTCAGGCCATCTGCTCAGAAATATGTGTTTCTTGTAAAAACCACCATCTTGACCCCTTATCCTCCAACTGTTAGCACAGTAAACATTTATAAAGGAACTAGCTCTAAAATTCCTGGGAGAGGGGTTTTATAAAAGTCACAATCCATCACAACTTTCACAGAACATAACTTCCTAGCAGGAGGGAAGAAAACCTGTATGAGTGATTGTGATGTAATTTGTGTGTTTTATAATAAAAAATAAACACATTTCTCTAGGGCAAGGAATTCAAATGAACAAAATACATTTAGAAACAAGTTTACAAAGTGTACATAATGTGAAATGGAAGTGATTATAGCTAAGATTTTCCAGGAGATAAACAAGTACACAGTCTCTCACTAAGAAGTACTGGATCTTTGTAGAAATTATCATAATGTTTATTACAAAGGTTAGAAGAGAAATCTGAGTAAATCTGTCTTATGTAGATATGGAAATATTAAAATTATCTGATTCTTGATACCTATAATTTAAAAAATTAGCTTATGGATCTTTCTCTCACCTTTGGTCAGAGTCTTGTGAGTTTATATAATTTTTATCATTTCAGTTACAATGTCGAGAGACTCCAGAAATAGAAGCAAATAGAGATTATCTCTTCAAATAAATGTTTGAACATGTGCTACTTAATGTGATTACACACACTGGTCATTTGGCAAAATTCGCGGTTACTGAAGTGAATTCCAATTAGAACAATGTTCACCCCACAGTCATTGAATAAACTAAGTCAAAGTATACCCCTGAAAAGAATGCACAAACAGTACAAATAATACCTCTAATTCTGTTCAGACTTTAGTTAGTTAACAGAAACCAAAAGGAGGATTTTTTTTAAAGTTCCTTTCAGAGACATATTTAAAGGCATAATTATATTTTTAATAACATGCCATATTTTCACAAGATTCCTAAATGTCTTTAACTGGCAGATAAAAAAATTCATAACTGAAACTAGCTGCCCAGGGTGGCTGATTTTACATTATTTGATATCTTCAAATCGTACCAACACTTAATGAGAATATTATTATGGAAATCTGTGTGCTTGGGGGTGGGACAGCTAAGTGATTACAGGACTCAGAACTGGGTCCTGCCTGTCACATTAGAAGATGACAAATGGTAGAATTGTGCTGATGCCCATGGATGGAGGGAGCATTTAAACCAGCTGGGCCAGAAGGGAATTCTCTGCTCTAGAGGTAAAGGCCTCCAGCTAATTCCACCACAGGGTAACTAAACTGGCCTTGGGGCCCAGAGTAAATTTCAAAGGCAGGCCACAAAGATTGGAGTCCTTAGGCAACTCTGGGTACTGCAATGGGCTTGAAGTCAGGGGACAAGATACGCCAGCCTTGTTGGAAAAGGAAGTGCCTGTGTTGTTCTTCCCTCAGCTCCAGGCAGGAAAGCTCAAGGGCTCAAGGAAAGACTCCTTCTGCTTAGGGAAAGGAAATGGATTAGCACGGAGAGGACTTTGTCTTACAACTTGGGTACTGGCTCAGCCAGAGGAAAACCAAGCACCCAGAAGAGGTCTGAAGCCCTTAATTCCAGGCCTTAGCCCTGAACATTTGCAGCCCCACCATGGGCCAGAAGAGAAAATGCTGCTCTGAAGTTAAGGACATGGTCCTGTCAGCATTCACCACCTGCTGACTGAAGACCCCTCCAACCCTACATAAACCTTGAGTGGTGCCAGGAAACAGTCACCATGGGCCTTGGGTGAAATCAAGGACTGTGTTGTCTTCAGGAGTGGCTCACAGGAATTTTTGCCTCATCCCTCCCCCAAACCCAAGGAGCCCAGCATTGAGAGTGGGACTCCTTCTATTTGGGGAAAATTGAGGAAAAAGAGACACTTTGCTTGGTAATTCAGAGAATTATCCAGTATCTCACCCAAGTCCACAAAGGTGGTGCCTTTATCAGTCTGCAGGAGTTGGTAAGATTCACAGAATTATTGGGTTTGTTTTGATGTCTTGATTATTGCACATTGTATGTCTGATTAAAAAAAAAGTCACACTTACCCCACAAATATATACAACTATTATGTACCCATAATAATGAAAAATTAAAAGTTAAAAAAATCAGTGACCTACAGGAATGCAGATGTGACAGATTAATACAAGGGAATAAAACATTTGGAAACAATCATGCATCATGGTGAGTAATGATAGGTCATACATATCAGGATAGAACAGCTTCTACATTAAGAGGGAATGGTAAATTATTAAGAAGCATTTTAGGCTGGGCACAGTTACTCACATACCCAGCCTAAAATCCTCAGGGAGGTTTAGGCGGGTGGATTGCTTGAGCTCATGAGTTCAAGACCAGCCTGAGAAAAAGCAAGACAACCCACAACTAAAAAATAAAAAATAGAAAACCTGAGCCAAGAAGATCACTTGAGCCCAAGTGGGAGGTTGCTCTGAGCTATGATGTCACAGCAGTCTACCCAGGGCGACAGCTTAAAAGTCTGTCTTAAAAAAAAAAAAAGGACCATGTGAATAACATACAATATTAGAGAATGGATAAAGTTGCAATCAAGTTAATTGCAAATGCCTGAAAATGTTATGCATGTTATTCTGAAAATAGGAAGGTCCTAAATTAGTGGATTTATGAAAACATGTTTTAGTCACCAAGATCCGTTTTAAAAATTTGAAAAGGCTATAGAGTTCTGAGACTCTTAAAAGTATAAAAATGAAATAATACACAACTAAAGCTGGAGATTAAATAAATGGAATCAAAGTTCCAAATCAGAAAAAAACACTCTGATAAAACCCCAGATTAATAATGGTGTGGGTTCTACATGTTCTTTGTTCAACCTCATGGACACATAAGCTATGCAGTGTCCGAGGTCCCTGACCTTGGAAAGTTTCTGCACTTGTTTTAATCCTCTGCTCTTCCTATCTTTATATCCTTTTTTTTGAGACAGAGTCTTTGTCACCTTCAGTAGAGTGCCAAGGCATCCTAGCCTAGCAACCTCAAACTCTTGGGCTCAAGAGAGCTTCTTCTCTCAACCTCCCAAATTGCTGGGCCTACAGGTGCCTGCCACACGCCCAACTATCTTTGTTAGATACAGAGTCTCATTCTTGCTCAGGTTGGCCTTGAACTCTTGAACTCAGACAATCTACCAACGTTGGTCTCCCAAAGTGCTAGGATTATAGACATGAGCCACCAAGTCCAACCATATATTCAATATTGTTAAAACAAAGGCATACATATTTTTCTTTCTTTTTCGAGACAGAGTCTCACTTTGTCACCCTTGGTAGAGTGCTGTAGCATCACAGCTCACAGCAACTTCCAGCTCTTGGGCTTAGGCGATTCTCTTGCCTCAGTCTCCCGAGTAGCTGGAACTACAGGCGCCGGCCACAATGCCCGGCTATTTTTGTTGTTGTTGCAGTTTGGCTGGGGCCAGGTTCAAACCTGTCACTCTCTGTGTATGGGGCCAGCACTCTACTCAGTGAGCCACAGGCACCACTCAGGCCTATATATTTTTAAACATCCAGTTTTTTGTGTTAAAGGGAATGAATACAATGCAAAGGACAATCTGCAGATAGAGTAAATAGTGTTGGTCAACAGCAGAGCTTACATTCCCTCCATTGTCACATTGGTAAAGGGTTTGATGGGAGCAATTTGAGAAAAGGAGTGGGAATATAAGAGATGGGATGGCTGGTAAATCTTCTGCATTAGGAGGCTGTGTGGATCACATGGAGAATGTTCATTAGACATCATGGCTGTCTGCAGATCTTCTTAATATCCAAGGTCCACCATAATGTAGTCCGATGTATTAAGCCAAGATGTTATAAATCTGCATTACCACCCTTGCTTAGTCTATTACCACTGTTTAATGACAAGAAACTCAACAAGAGGTAAAACTGTGCAGTTGATGAACAAGCAAACTGACCTGAAATTATAGAATTTTGAATTGGAAGGGGCATAGACAGCTACGTGACTAGTGCTATGAATTCATTAACTGCCATCATGAATCTTCTTTTTAGTTTTTATAATCACTGTGTTAGTATGCTCCAGAGAAACAGAACAGGTAGGTAGGTAGGTAGGTAGGTAGGTAGGTAGGTAGATAGACAGATAGATAGATTAATAGATAGATAGATAGATAGATAGATAGATAGACAGACAGACAAAGGAGATTTATTTGGGGATGTAGATCACATGCTTATTACACCCAAGAAGTTCTACCATCTGACATCTACAAACTGGAGAGCAAGGCAATCAGGTAGCATAATTCAGTCTGAGCATAAAGGACCAAGAACCAAGAATGCCAATGTTCAAAGGCATCATCAATTGGTATTCCTGTTAAAAAGAAGAGCACGAATTCACCTTTTCTCTCCCCCTTTGTGCTATTTAGTAACATAATGGATTAGATGATACCTGCCCACATTGGTGGTACATCTACATTAGTTTACTGATTCAAATGCTAATCCTTTCTGGATTAGCGTCTCACAGATCTCTCAGAAATGTTTTACCAGCTATCCATCCATCCTTTAGTTCAGTTATACCAACACACAAAAATAAACATGTTATTAAAAAATACAATGATAAGACAAAAAAACTCCTGGCCTCGAACTCCTGAGCTCAGGCAATCTACCCACTCTCATCAAAACCACTTTGATAAAACCTCAGATTAATGATGGTGTTGTTCAAGTTCATTGGTCAACCTCAGGACATGTAAGCTATGCAGTGGGCTAGGTTCCTGTCCTTGGAAAGTTTCTGCACTTGTTTTAATCCTCTACTCTCCTTGTCTTTATATTCTTTTGTTCTTTTATTTATTTATTTATTTGTTTGTTTCAGACAAAGTCTCATTTTGTCACCTTCAGTAGAGTGCCAAGGCATCCTAGCCCAGCAACCTCAAACTCTTGTGTCAAGCTCCCGAGTAGCTGGGACTATACTGCTACAATGCCTAGCTATTTTCAAAGTTATAGTGTTTAAAAGTGCCTGTGGCTCAAAGGAGTAGGGTGCTGGCCCCATATACAGGAGGTGGAGGGTTCAAACCTGGCCTGGGCCAAAAACTGCAAAAAAAAAAAAAAAAAAAAAAAAAAAGAAGAAGTTAAAAGTATGAATAAAACTTCTACCAACATCCCCTATAGTGATATTGTCACCCAGTATTATTTCTTAACCTCAAAATTCAATCATTTATTTCCACTTTAACAACTGACTACAAGAAAAAAGTTAATAGCTAATCTATTTTTTCAATATTTCATGATTAACAAAAAAACACCATTTTGTTATTTCATTCCAGGCAAAATTGAACTAGACATTAACACACCCATCTCCATTTATCCTGGAGTAAAAAATGAGCGAGATTAAGAGGATAATTCTTGATAGACATCTTTCACAATAGTTTAGTCATGCCCAAATCTTTCCCATATTGTTTCAGAGCCAGTGCTCAACAAATATTGACCAAGACCAAAATCTTTCCTCCCAAAAGTCTAACATTTAAAATTCTGTTAACTCTTAAATAGACTTTTCAGGAACTTATAGGATCAAGAGATGAACCAACGAATTAGAGACAGATTTTATAAAATTGTTAAATTTTAAAGGACTTCAGCAATTATTTACAAAACACTTAGCTATTTTAGAAATTCTATGATGACAGATGACTTGGGAAATCAATTATTTCAAGAAGATAAAAACTCACATATACCAACTAAAACTAACTGATCAGCAACGTTGTGCCAGAAATATTATCAAAAGGTGCCTGCAATTGCTCACGTGCAAAATCTTCACCACCCTCAGAATGTATGTTAAACCTCCTTTGCACATAATTTTGTAACTTCTAATTAGTTCTTCTGTTTCTTTCTATAGCCCCTCTTATATCTCTACAAAATTCTTTACATTGTCTTCAAATTTCATTTTGGCATTGACCTTACCTTTGTGTTAACCGAGCTTTAGGAAGGCAGAATGAGGATCAGACAAATGTAACAAATCTTTTCCTGGAAATATTCAGATTTACCTTTAATTTTTTTTATAGGCCTGCAACCTCTATAAAGTTACTTATAGTTTTATTTTGTTTCTGCTATAAATTTTAAATAAGTTTAACATCCAATGGGCATTACTGACAGACAAGTTACTTTGACTGGTTGAAGAAGCAAAATCACTCTGTTGAATAAATCTATTCTGGAAATGTCCTAACACATTGAGAACCATTAAGAATTTTATATAATGCAATAGTTCATGGGAAAATAAAGGGGACATAAAGCATAACATTAAATTTAACCAATATCTCAGACATTATATGTAACGTACACCAAGAGGACACTTGCTTGTGAAACCGTACCTAGAGAAAGCAGTTGCTTGTTTTATAAAAGCAGCCTCGTGCTTTATAAAAATAACCATAGGAAATTTTAAAATTATATTAATAGAAAAAAAATTTTATAATATAGTAAGTTTTTAAAGGTCTCAAATAAACTATATCTCAACAGATTTAAAATTATACATATCATGAAATATATCTTCTCTAATCATAGCAGGATGAAATCAGAAATTAATAACAAGAGGAAAACTTGAAAACTCACTTTTTTTGAAAATTAAAAATACCTCTGAACAACCAATGGATCAAAAAGAAATCACACTGATAGCCGGGCATTGTAGTAGGCACCTGCAGTCCTAACTACTCAGGAGGCTGAGGCAAGAGAATTGCCTAAGCCCAAGAGCTGGAGGTTGCTGTGAGCTGTGACGCCACAGCACTCTCAACAAAGTGAGAGTTTGTCTCTACAAAAAAAAGACAGAAATCATATTGAAATTACAAAACATTACAAAACAGAGAAGATAAAAACAAGAATAAAACAAAACAAAAAAAGTTACAGCTTATAGAACACAATGAAAGAAATGCTATGGGGAAAATTTAGAATTATACTATGTAAATGTTTA
>CAUYON010168018.1:0-49564 GCA_963573935.1 Arctocebus calabarensis
TCTATAAAGAGAATTATGAAACTCTGAGAAAAGAAATAACTGCAAGATGTTAACAAATGGATTTCTTAATTTTATTAACTACCCAACTATGTTCAAATTCCCAGTAGTTTCAGATGTCACAAATGACTTTTTATTTTTATAGTTTATTGTTTGAATTGAGACTGAAATGAGATTAACACATAAAAATTATTCTGTTTTTAAATTTTTCTTTAATGATAGAATTTCATGGTTCTCTCTCTCTTCCACAGTGATTTGCTGAGGAAACCAGGTTATTTATCCTGGAGATATTTCCCAAATCTGAATTTTGCTATAATTTTTTAAAGAGAGGTCCATTTTGTTCAGAGTTTTTCATTAAAATGCACACTTTTGGAATGTTTGACCCACATCTATCGACTGAATTGTTGTGGTTACACAAAATTCAAATGTTGAAATGCTAACTCTGAATCTGATGGTTTTTGGAGATAGGGCCTTTCAGAAGTAAGCAGCGTTAAATGAGGTCATGTGGGTGGAGCTCTGAACAGAAAATGTACATGATTTTGAAGTAACTTGCCCATTCAACTGCATGATAAATTTTGACTTTTCCTCAAAGTTCACCAGGGGCAACATGTCACAATACATGCAGAAAAATATAATAATGTAACAGAGATAGATTTTCCTATCAAGATCATTTAAACACCAGGCTTCCTCTTCTCCTCTATTGCATAGAGATAGATAACCTCTGTTGGCTTTAACTATCACTTGCTTTAACGCCAAGACTGCTCTGATGACCAGACGGCTGATTTGTTAGTTTGCTCTGGAGCTGGAATGGACATATTCATTAATTCTTAGAAGCAATAAAATTTGTAACAAGATATCTTCTACTTATAGATACAATTCATTTTTCAGTTTTTAATTAACCTACTGGAAACATATAACTTCTTGGGTGGCGCCTGTGGCTCAAGGAGTAGGGCGCCGGCCCCATATACCAGGGGTGGCAGGTTCGAGCCCAGCTCTTTTGAAAACTGCAAAACAAACAAACAAACCCCCCCCACAACAACAACCAAAAAAACATATAACTTCTTATTTGAGAGTATCTATGGTTTTAGCAATAACAGCAAAAAGGCAATGTTTTATTGGGATCAAATTTATTTTTCTCTTGACAGCTAAGAATATTCTTATCCATTAGGATTGACATTGGTTTTAATTTTAATGCTTTTAAAAATGCACTCTGGGTCAGGGGCACAGTGGCTCTTTGCCTGTAATCCTAGCACTCGGGAGGCCTAGGGAGGTAGATTGCCTGAGCTCAAGAGTTCAGACACCATCCTGAGCAAAAGTGATACCCCTTTAAAAAAAAAAACTGGCCAGGAATTGTGGCAGATGCCTGTAATTCCAGCTACTTGGGAGGCTGAAGCAAGAGAATCACTTGTGCCCAAGAGTTTGAGGTTGCTGTGAGCTATGAAGCCAGCGCACTCTGCCGAGGGCAACAAAAATGAGACTCTGTCTCAAAACAATGCCCTCTCGTAACAGAATAATTCACGATCCCTAAATCATAAACTTCATGAGTAACCAAGATTTACCTAGTACAAGAGTTATTAGGTGACAAAGAAATTTCTGTTTCTGCCCCAATTTTTAATATTATATTATATATTGGATGTTTTGGGATAAATACTTTACAAAGGAAAAACATGCCCATTATGGTTACATCTTAATTAAATCTGAGTTGGCATCACTTCTAGCAAAATTATGATTTCTGAAATTGGTAAGTGACACTGACAAAAAATAGGAAATCTACCCATCAGAGTACACACATTCTGGGAATTGTGACCCTACCACATGCATCTTGTGGATTAATTTCTTCCACATTTGGAAAGGAACAAAGTTCCATAAGAAACTCAATAAGTTTCAAACCTCACTAACAAGTAACCAATTGATGAGATTTATATATAATGTTTTAATTTATCACTAAAAATTGACACCTTATAGTCCTACTCTCACATAATAATTTGTTCTTATACTAAAATTCTGGAAGTCTACACAAATTATAACCTGTAGAAAGAGATTATTGGAAATCAGGATTTGAGTTTAGTGTTAAAAATAGAACAGGTAGAAATTAATACTTACATTGCTAATTCTGTTCTATTTTGTGACTTCCAAAACTGAATTATACATAAGGTCACAGTAAGTCACTAAGTTTCTAAAACTGGTCCCTGCAACCTTCTCAGAGAAAGGCCATCTTCCTCTGTACCAAAAGTTAATTCTAACAGAGGGGGTTGAAGATAAACCATTTATTTCCCTTGGCAGATAATCTAGACACTGGCCTCTCTTCCTAAGTAAACATAAAGGAATTTGTTACTTTACATCTGGTAAAAAGAAGGTGAATTGGGATATAGCCACTATGAATATATTCATATTTTTAGGATAGCTGTCTAACTATGTAAGCAGACAAAGACAGGCTCACACACAGACATACACACATACAGAGGTTAGGTAGTTAAGGGGGATTCATTGAAGGGGGGGAATTGAAAGATTTTCCATTGACTATCAGCTAAGTGTCCAACTTCATCCCTAAGCTCACACTCACTTTAAGAAGATCTCCTTGGTGGAGGGGTGGCTCTCACGTATAATCCTAGCATTCTGGGAGGCCAAGGCAGGAGGTTTGCTTGAGCTCAGGAGTTCCAGCTGGAGACCAGCCTGAGCCAGAGATGACTCGCCCATAGAAAGAGAAAAACTAGCTAGGTACTGTGGTAGGCACCTGTAATCCCAGTTAATCGGGAGGCAGAGGCAGGAGGATCATTTGAACCCAGGAGTTTGAGGTTGCTGTGAGCTAGGATAAGGTCACAGCACTCTAGGTGCTCCAGCTCAGGTGACAAAGTCTCGTTAAGTATTTAGTTTCAGAGAATTTCTTTTTGGCCTCCTCTACTTAATCATCAACACACTAGGCTGTTCAAACCCCAAAGCAGGCAGGCACCCATTTCCTTATGTTTGTCTGCCTTCACTGGAAGTATTGCACCATCACAGATCAGACCTTGTATCAAAGTCATTCTCTGTTACAAGGGCATCCTCCATTTTCTTCCCTTTCCTTTTCTGGTTTCCTTCCTTCCTTCCTTCCTTCCTTCCTTCCTTCCTTCCTTCCTTCCTTCCTTCCTTCCCTCCCTCCCTCCCTCCTTCCCTCCCTCCCTCCCTTCCTTCCTTCCTCTCTTCATCACCCTCTCCTTTCTTTTTCTCCCTCCCTCTTGTTCGCTTTCTATATTGCCACAGATCAGTTCTATTCTTCCATGGAAGACTTTTCTTCATTACCACACTGGCATATGTTAGGAGGTCAAAACATTGCACACAAATACTTGGTAACTGGAAGTATTTCATGGTTTAGTAATGTTCCTCAACAATGTTTATTGTGGTATTCACCAGTAAAATCGTGTCATCTTGACTGTCTTTTTGAAGAATTACATTCTGAGTTTTGAGAATAAATTCAAATATTTATTGAAAATAAAATTCAAGGAGTCAACACCATTTTCTGCCATTTAACTTAAATATATAGGTTGTAAGTTTGAATGACTCCAAATCTCATTCTTGCTCACTCAAATGTGGTTCTGCATAGATTCTGTGGCATTTTCCAAAACAGTGTCAGGGACAGCTGTGCGGGGGTGTGCTCAGAGCCTAGGACAAGATTTCCAAGCCAGCTGTGATATTCAGTAGGAGCCCAAGCTCAGGTGGGCCTCAAGAATTTAGACTCCAAATATAGAATTCCTAGATCTCCATGGTTTTCCGAAGTCAAATCTCACATGGATTTGGCCTGGACAAGGGACAAGATGGGGCTGAGGAGACCAAGGAAAGAAACAGGGGTCAATCTGATAAGTGCAGGGCTGTGACATCTGGGGCAAGCCCAGGAAAGCCCAGAACGAGGTCTGCAGGCTGTGTCAAGACTTCCTTGCACCCAGAGACTGGGACCTGCCGCCCTGCGCCTGGGATCTCGGGACTACGCCCAATTTCTCTCCACAACACTGAAGGGACGGGGATGGGACTTTGTAGGATGTCACAGAGGGCCGGCTGGCCAACTCCTGGCAATCACCCCGTAGGGGCCATTAGTCATCTCCCTACCTCGCAGGTCACAGCGCTGTCAATCCTCCCCGGAGTTCGGGCTGCCAAATAAATTGCGACCACACCCCTGAAGGATCCTTTGCTCATCCCTGGTTTCCGTCTCGCCTTTCGTCCGCGCTGCGCCCCCTTTCCCTGGGCGCGGCAGGACAAGCAAAATAAGGCAGAACCGGAAATGCAAACTTCTTCCCCGCGCCTCTCGCGCAACCGTCGGGGCGTTCCCGGAGCTGGCGAGGCTGCGCTTCTTCGGGTTCTCCAGAGCCCGCCCGCCTCGTGGATCCGCCGCGGGGTCTTCTCTGCGGCCCGGCGAAGCGCATCCACGGGGCTGGCTGGGCTCCCTGCGGCCGGCGCCCCCGTCCCACTCCCGGGGCCACTGTGCTGGGCTGTGCCTGGCAGCTTCTACAGAGCAGCTAGTAGTATAACCAGGCTTTGATAAATTTGAACTAATTACCCCTCTTAATTAAAGTCTTTAGCAGTTGTTTCACTGTTTTGGCAAGAAAACAGGGGAGACTTGTAGTTAGAAAATAGCAGAGCCAGAGCTCACAGCAGAGCTGCTGATTAACACTTGAAGCATTTCAAGGACCTGGCACCCGCCACGGTTTGGTTTTCATCCATGTTGCCTCCTTGAACGGAAGTATAATCGTCTATAAACATATATACACATATAAAAACACGGAGGCTCTCTTTGCCAGCTGTATACAAGTCGGTATGTGTCTTCAGGATGCAGACATTATGTACCTGTCTACTTGGTATTACTGTAATGCATTTGTGGAATTGTGTTTCCCGTGCAACCCCTAAGAGTGTTGCTCTCATTTAATTGGGCACCACAAACATCAGAGGCCCAAGCCGAATTCAGGTTTCACTAGTAAATTTCACATCCTGTGTTCCTGAACTTTACCAGATTGTATAACTTTACCCAAAGCTGTAACTATTTGAAGAGACTATTTGCACTTGGTGAATTTTCAGATCAAAACATTAACCCGGGGCTGAACTTGTTAAAAAGAGAATGAACCGGGGAAAAGGTCAGAATCAAGAAACCTTAACTGAATAATATGAACAAACCCCTAAAGTTTGTCGATTAAATAAGCATGTTCCAAGTATTTATTTCCAACAATGAATCAATTTTCACGTGCAAGAATCAAAACCAAAATTCAAAGTCATCCATAATGAATCACCCTTATCTAATGTGTATGTGTGTTTATGTGTGTGTGTGTTGACAAATATGCAATGTGCCTTTATAGGTTCACATAATCTTATGCGTGTGTATATATAACATACACACAGTGTTTTGTTATTGCAGAGAAAAATGATAATAAACAATCAGCAGGCATCTTGAGATCGCAGAATTAATACCGTGTAAATATATACAATAATAAAATTAAAATGGTGCAGCATTCCCGGGTAGAATAATACAGATCTCAATAAATATAGCAGAAATTAAACACACACACACACACACAAAATCAAACGTCATCTCTCCGCCTGAGATGAAAAGTCTTTCCGTATTAACAAAAATAACAGAAAACAAACAAAACCCTCCAAATTTCTCATAATTGTTAGTGCCTAGATAGAATATAATACACAAAACCATTTAGCAGGTGCATGCAAGAGGCAAAAGGCTGGGGGGTGCAGAGGCTTCTGGTTGGCGCTAAAGTGTGGGGGCCAATACACCCTGGGTTCTGCAGAGGAGCTTGGCCTGGGAGCTCTGGTTTGTCTCTGTCTCACCAGTAGGGGCACGGGCTGGTGCTGGAAGGAAACTTGGCCTTGATCACTGGTGGCCCTGGTGAAGCCCGGGCTGCAAAGGCCCCGGGTGTGGTAGCGGCGGCAACGTCGCAGGCGGCTGTGGCACAGGAGGCGGTGGATCTGTGCCTGGTTCCCCAGCGGGAGTGCGGGTCAGCCCCAGGCTGCTGTCGTGAAGCTTGCGGACGTGCTTCTTGAGGTCAAAGTTCCTGCAGAAGCCCTTGCCGCACGTGGGGCAGGTGAAAGGCTTCTTGTCATTGTGGGTGTGCATGTGGAAGGTGAGGTTATAAACCTGGTGGAAAGCCTTGTTGCAGATATTGCACTTGAACTGCTTCTCCCCGCTGTGGGTCAACTTGTGGTTTTTGTAATTTCCTGAAACAGACAAGTGACAAGGACTTGATTCTGGTGGGGGAAAAAAAGAGAGAGCTTACAAAGGGTGGAGCGGATGCATGGAAGGGAGCAGGCAAGAGGAAGGGTCACCACAAATCCCACAGCCAGCGCAGGACCTACCCACCCAGGTGTATTTTTAGATACCACACCAGTGAGAAGTTTCCTCTATATTTTAATGCGCATCCACTGATCCAATTATATAAAATGAGAACATGTGGTTCGAAATATATAGACCACTGGAATAGGAAATCAGACTTGGAGCAAGGTGTTAGAATGGTAACACATGAGTCGTGTAACCAGGTACACAATAAAAATCATTTTCTACACTGTTCCAAAAGGATGGCTTTCATCATGCTACCATGAAAGACACTGCCTGCGTTCCATACCTTTTTGATGAAATCCTTTGCCACAGAATTCACATACAAACGGTTTGTAGCCTGCGTGTATTCGCGTATGAGTGTTTAAAGTGGAACTTCTATTAAACGCTTTGCCACACTGGTTACATTTGTGAGGTTTTTCCTAAGCAGAGGGAGGAAAAACAGATTTTAAGGTATTTTGTTATTATGTAAAGTCCTGTAAGCTGAAAACACAGTAATGTTCTAACGCTTTTAAGCAAAACCAGGCAAACAATCCATGACATCCTCCATCCCCAGCACTTTAAAATGAAATCTTATGCCAAAGGGGAAGGTTTAATGACCGGGTTTTTCTTGCTTGCTTTATTTCTTTCTTTTGCAAACAGTTCCAAAGTAAACTAGGTGAAATTGAGAAAGATGAACACACCTGTGTGTGAATGATCTTGTGTCTGCACAGAGTGCTGGCTTGCCGGAAACCCTTTCCACACACTTTGCAAACGAAGGGTCTGGCTCCTGTGTGCACCGGCATATGACGGGTTAAGTTATAGTGCGCGTTAAAGACCTTAAAATTAAACACACGTTGAACAAGTTAGCTAAAGAAGTACTTCAAATCGGGCAGAGGGAAAGACGGAAAAGATAACCTATAGCAGGGTGTATACAAATAATCCCCCCCATTTATATAGTTTTCAACGCAAGGAAGGGAACGAGGGAGGACGGAAGGGAGTGGGGAAGGAAGGGAGGAACAAAGGAGCGCCCTTCGGCACAGTACTTGCCTTTCCGCACACTTCGCAAGTGAAAACTTTGGGCTTGGCATTCGGAGAGCCTCGGCTGAAGTCGGAAGTTTTGAACCCGATTTTCTCCGACAGAAGCTGGGCGCTTTCTTTCATGTAATGCTGCAGCTGGGCCTGGGACAGTTCTTTGAAAGCTACTCCCGAAGGGTACTTCTCCACGGCTGGGACCACCAGTTTATTCCTTTCGGCTAAATACGTTTTTGGCTGCGGGTGCAAAGGGGAACTGAGGAAGTAGGAGGCCACCGGGTGAATGTTCACGCCGGCCGCCGGGTGGCACGGGCCGTCGCCTCGGTTCAGGTAGCACAGGGCGCCCATGGCGTGGAAGGAAGAGTGGTTGACCACACGCGGCCTTACCAACTTGTACTGCTGCAGCGGCAGCGCGTCGCGGGCCAGGTCGCCCTTCAGACTCAGTGCGCAGTTGAGCAGGTCGCTGCAGCTGAACGCCGGCGCGGAGGGCACCGCCGCGGGCGCCGCCGGGGCCTCCAGATTCGCCTTCCGCGGCTCAGAGCCGGTCACTCCTGCCTTGGGGCTAGTGTCGTACGCCACCGGAACGAAGGGGAACATGCAGGGGAGCGACGAGTTGAGATGCAGAGAGTGCTTGGGGTCCCCCTTGGGCAAGGCTCCCTGCAGGAAATGGGGGACCGGCAGGGCCTTGGGCTCAGGGGTGCGCGCCATGATCCGTTCAATGGAGAAAGCCAAAGGTTTGGATGTGCTCATCACGTTGCCCCGGGCTGGAGCGGTTGCTAACATTTTGGTAGTCGCGTTGTGGCAGCTACTGTCCATGTCTGAGTCGCCAGCGTCCGTTAGCCAGAGCTGGGCTGCGCTGTAGTTGTCTCGTTCCCTGCTTGTCACAGACCTGCGAACAGGGGGACGGGCACCATCACCACCAGCAGCCTCCTCCTCCTCCGCCCCAGCATCACCAGCCGAACCTGCCTGCCCAGCCCAATGGACTCCTGCCAGCCCATCGCAGAGTTCTTGGCGCACCAATGACTCGGGGACAATCACTACTTATTTCTATCAATAGAAAGTGTTGTGTCAATAACGCAGCCAAGATCTCGCCAATCGTTAACTTCCAAGAGGAGAAGGTAAACTAGATAATTGCTCAATTCGCTTCCAACAGTCAACAGAAAAACTTTTTTTTTTCTTTGCAGTCAGCGACTACTTTTCATTGGTGAGTGAGGTTCCCCCGCCCAGAAGAGGCGGGGGCACGCTCGGCCGCGCGGCGCTCCCTCCCCTCAGCGCACACACTCTCCCCACACACTTAGCTCTCCTCCACCGACCCCCGCCACCCCCTCCCCCGCTTCGCTTCCTCTCTTTCTAATTCTCAATCTGCTTAACCAGGCTTTAGAGGCCAAACAAATCTGAGATCAATTTTCTCGTTTAGCTCTAAGTGACATCATCTAAAATCATTGTGCAAGGGCTAAATAAGGGAACGGAATCTAATTCAGGGGCAAACGCTAGGCTATATTTATTAAACGCCAAGCTCCTGAAAGCCTTGGCCAGGAAGCCTCCAACAGCGAAATCCCGCGTTTCGCTGCTTGGTTCCGCTGGGCCGGAACTGGGCCGGAGTCAGGGCTGTACCACCTCCTCCGCGGCCCTTTTTCTTCCTCTAGGTTGCGGAGCTGCGCGCTCCTGGTATCCCGGAGTCTCTGCGGCCCGAACTGAGTCCGGACCACTTGGAAGACGCCAGCAGGTAACTGGCCTCCCAAACTGCCCCCTGAGAATTAAAGGCCTTGGGAGGCTTGTTAAGTATTTGTGGTTTTGTAAAGGCTATGCCCTTGGCAATAGGCGGGGGAAAGACCCACTACGGTCCACAAAGTTGAGGAGTTGCAAGGAATAAGCGGGCATTACACCAAAAGAAACCTTGACTCAGATCCGACCCTACCCAGTGTACAAATAAACGCTCGCATGCTCTTCCATCAGTTTCCTTTGAAAGTCCCGGAAGAGCATTTCTTTCTCTAGTACCTGAGCTCTGCTCTGAGCATTTTAAATACTGCATGCCGAATGGAAAAGGGATATAGAACCTACAGCTTCCTATCCTTCTATCAGGGTCCGTATGCCTCCTTTTAGGCGGGCAGGCGGCAGCCAGGGTGTGGGTGCGCCGCGGAGCGTTCAGCAAAAGGACGTGAGGGCGCCAGACTTGTGGCCGCAACTACACGTGGGTCTCCCAAAGAGTGCACAGAGACTGTGCGCCTGCAGCCCCTCACAGCCTGGCGTCCTCCGAGTACGGCTTCTCAGTCCAAACTCCTGGGTCCAGACGGTACAGCATAGGGAGGGTTGGGGCCAGAAGCTAGCGGCTACTGCTCGGACTGTGCGGGTTCCCGCTGCTCCTGCCGGCTCGGCCCAGAGCGCGCGGAGAGCAGCGGCGCGGCGCGCGCCTGAGTCTACGCAGACCTTTGCAATCCTGAGATGACCCGGAGTGAAACCTGGGGCTCGGCGCGCACTAGCGACAGCAGCGAGCTGGAAAACGCAGCGGCTGCGAACCCGCGCTGGGAGGGCTAGGAGAGCAGGCATACACAGCGCGGTTGGATGTCGGGATGAGTGGCCGCCGGCAGCAGCCCAAGGTACCGTTTCGTCCGACAGGTGAGTCAACCCTGGGGGGCTGAGTGTGGAACGGGTGGTGGCGAGTGTCAGGTATCGAGCCGAGCATGATGTGGGTGTCCTTCTGCAAGAGCCTTGGGAAGGTTGAGCAGCAGAAGGCTAGATGAAGGCGGACTGGAAACCCTGGCATTGTTCAGTCCCTGACCGATTTCTCTCAAAGATGTGGCGTTGGACATCAAACCGAGGATCTCAAAGTACTGCTTCGTATCTACCCCATTCCCAGCACAATCAGGCCGCCGATCTAGGCCCTTCAGCCCCACTCCCACGCTGGCTTTCCTGGAGAGTCAGTTCAGCCCCTATCCGGGGAACCGAGAGGGTCGGAAACCGAGAGAGCTGGGTCTGGGAACACCCGGATGCCTAGCTGCAAGGCGAGGCAGCCCTGTGGGTGGTGGAAACTCACTCCCTGAAAAGAATGGGGGAGGAATGAGTTCTTTTGGACGTTGAAGGCGGCCAAGGGGCTGAGGGGGGAGCAGTCTGGCAGAACACTCCCCCCGCCTTAGTTGCTAGGCCAGGGAGTGCGTCTTTGGGGTGTCGGGGTGGCTTCGGACTGAGAGCACCAGGAACAGCAAAGAAGGGCCGAAGGTGTGTGCACAGCTCCTGAGTGGTGCGGGGAAGAGGCGCTCCACTCCCGCTGGCGCTTCGGTGCCGTCTTTAGCCAGGGCACAGCCACTCCGGGTTCCGAAAGCTGGAAATTTTCTTTTCTTTTGCTCTTGGGGCCGCGGAATTGTCTCCTCCTTTTCTGAGCTCAGACAAAGAGCACGGGACAGGCTTTGCTGGGGGAAGGGAGGTCCCTACCCCCTGACAGATGGGTAGCAGTTAGGACTTTAATTGCTGTCTTTTGGGGCAGATCAGGTTCCCTTTCCTACCTGTCATTTCCCAATCGCGAAAAATCCCCTTGGTGCAGGACTCCTCCATCTCAGGGCGAGGTTGAAAGGAAAGAGCAAAGAAGCACGAAACAGCCCGCTCCGGAAAGCTTTGGAACGCCCAGCCGCCTCGCAGGACTCATCGGCCTCCGGAGCGTTACCTGCCTTCTAGACTGAAAGGGACCAGTTTGTTTTTCGTTTGTCGCCTGTCCCTCCTCTCTTCTCCTTCCCCTCCCCCTCCCTTCGCCTTAGCGAGAAAAAAGCCTTTATTTGACCTCAGTAAATTTCTTCCTTGGTGTACACTAAACTACAAAGGAAAAATATTGGCTAAGGGGTGTACATGTTTTATATGGTTAATATTTCAACAGTTTGCTTCTCACTGGTCTTTTCAAGCTTTGCCTTTTTGGCAAGTGTTTGAAAGTGTCATTTGAGTTAATATAAATATGGCAAAATGTCAATTATGGCCTTCCTTTAAGACAGCCCTGAGCTTGCTAATCCTAAAGATTGAAGGAGGTGCTATAGAAATCCAGGTCTTGATAGTCCAACGTATATTAATTTTTCCATTTAAAACCTAAACAAAAATGTGTTAATCTTTAATTCTATCTCCATAAAGTAAGAATTTGTTTTAAAACACAAAATATATTTGGAAAAACCTTCCATATTATTGCCAAATTAGTCCAGTATTTAATTTTATTTCCAATCACATTTGAAAATGAATGAAAGCAGAGCATACTGGGCAAATTAAGAAGCTTCTAAAACTGGTTTCAGACCTTGAAACTTTTTAATTTACTAAAAGGAATGCAAAGAAGATTTGTTTGTTTTGTTAATGACAAAAGAGAAACTCTGCATTAGTTTCTTTGGATTTTCTAGGAGAATCCTATAATCCCTCCTTTTTTGTTCAGAGCTGATGATTTAAGTGTTCCTCCTCTTCCAAACCAAGGAAAGGCCATATTTATAACCTTAAATCCCAGTGGAAAGGGAGGTTTAAGTGTATAGTTTGTCCTGTGTGGAATATCCTGAGGGACTCAGAGCAGTTCTTGAGGTAGAGAGAGCACATAACAAACTCTGGGCTAAGAGATTCTGAAAGAAAATAAGAAAAAAGAAATGGGCTCCTTTAAAATAATTCAAAATTCTCTCTTGCTGGGAAATCTAACTTTTATTTGAATGCTTCCTAAACTGTGTTCTTGATATAACTCAAGAGCTTGCTTAATTTTCACAGGCTTTGCATTCAAGTCCCTATCAAAAGCAAATGCACTTTGTGGTTAATATAATATAACTGTACTGCAAAGTGAAATAAAAGCTCATATAGAGAGAGATAAATTACCAAGTACTACATAATCTTTAGTCTCTTCTTCCTTGGTAAATCACAAGATACTGCTGAATTTTATTAAAAAAATTTTTTTTAATGGATTGGGAAACTTTATAACTTCTCCAGCCTTCTGCCAAGCGTATTGATTTGTCACTGGTCATATTTTTAGAGTTTTTCAGGCCTGTCCAACATCTCTGACCCCCACTTGCTTCACCAAGAACAGCAAACTACTTTCTATTAGCTTCAACTGCAGTGAAGTAAAGGGGGGGAGGGGGAGACAAAAGGCCTTATTGTGACCCCCACCCAAGACAGTCAGAAAAATTCATATTTTCCTGTTTAATAAATAGCACCAAAGGCAACACACTTCTGGAAGAGAAAACACATTTTAAAATTTCTCTACAGTTTTGCTCCTAGTCTTTATCTCTGTCGGGTCTTTTGTTATTTCTTTTGGCTTGGAGGCGAGTGATGGAATAGAACACAAATAGCAAGGGTCTGAAAGGTTCAAGGAAAGAATTTTCCAGGGTCTCAGATTAGTTACTGAATACAGGGTGAAAACTAACTTGCCAGCACATTAACAGTCATATGGACAACAAGTTCAAATTTAAGACGACTGCTGTGCTTTTAGTTAGTTTGCTTACAAATGAAGACTTCTTGCTAATCTTGCATTACCCATAGAGGATGGTATCACCGGTAGGAAAGTATGGAAGGGTGAGTTAACTCAAAGAGCCCTCTCTTTTTTGTGGGGGAGAGAAGAATTGAGAGAGTGGTTTGTTGTTTGTCTCTTTAGACCTTTGTTTTTATGGTTTCCTTTATATTAGGATTTTTGTATAAACCGGTAAATTGTTCTTCTCAAAACAGCATTTCCATAGTAAATCAGTTTGTAAAAGAAATGCGGAGCCCAAACCCAAGAGCAGTTGAAGAGAGGCGGGCATTACAAGATAGTCATCCCTGAGCTTGTTCCCCCTACACTAACGCTAAGATCTTTCTCATCACTTCTCACAGGCCTGTGAAGTGAGCTCCGCCAAACTTCGAGGCTACTATCACTCCCAGCTGGACTCGATGGAAAAAGAAGTTTATAAACAAGCGACCTAATTTCTCCAACCTTTTCATGGAGTAAAACAGTCAAACAAAACCCAGCCATGTTTCGCTTGTAATGTATAATGGCATTACTGAAACCTGGGAGGCCAAAAATTCTAAGTCCAAACATGCTCTTTTGCTCGGCACTTATCCATTTGCCTACAGTGATAGAAAAAGCTGGTTGGGGCGTTTTTTCAGCATTCCCCAGACAAGTCATTTTGTGATCAAAATAAAAACGATATTCAACACAGTGCGGCTTTCTTTGGCACCACCCCATTCGAGGTTTAAGGCAGTTTTGATGTTGTTTTCAAACTTTCTTCCTTTTAGTGATCTCACAAAATAAAAGTCATTAATAGAAATTCAAATGGCAAAGAGCAAAGGACGAGCTTAGAGAAATGGAGAAGCAATGGAAGTAAATCAAAATCGAGCCAGAAATCTCTTAAGAGCCGTTTAGAAATTCAGTTACCTCTTGAACGCCAGCGGACCGCCGCTCTGGCCCGGGAGCGCCCCGCGCCGACCCGCAGCCCTCTGCAGCCTCGGCCTCCATTACCGCGGCGGCCTGGTCGCCCCAGGTGCCCCTTTGGCCCTCGCTGCCCAAGGGAAATGCGTTCCCGCCGGCGCGGGAAGCAGAGGTGCCCCGCCTCATTTAAAAGATTCTGTTGCCAGCGCAGGACCATTTAATAGGAGCCTGAAGTGAAACACAGTGGCTGGAAAAACCCCTTTCCCCAGCCAGGCTCTCAAACGATTAACATGACTCTGGCAAGGAGGAGAGTGACCGAGCTCTAGACGGCCACGAAGGGGATAGGGCGCGGTGGCTCGAGAGGCTAGAAGGAGCCTGAGGAGCTGAAGGGCAACTCTGGCAAAGCGCAGCTGGCCAGACCTCCCCGCCCGCCCGCGCGGTGCGCATCAGGCCTGCTCGGTGGCCTCCCGCCGGTCTCCCGAGTTCCCGGCCCGGCTGTCAGGTCCGCAGACCTCTGCCCTCAGGACTTCCACCGCCGCAGCAGCCCCTCCCGGGCGCGATCGCCTCCCTTCTGGGTCCCTGCGAGTCAGCTGCGACTTCATTTTCCCCAACACTAGAGATGGCCAGGGCGAATCCAGAGAGTTTCAGGAGGAGGCGTCGGATCCGATTTAAGAGACCAAGTAACAAACAGCGGAGAGCTCCTGCTTGAAAAGTTTCTTACCAGATTTTGGCTAATAGTATTGCTTTGAGGACGCAGGGTGTTGCTGAGTGTTCATTTAATCTAGATGTCTGGTGAAAGGAAACTAGCTCGGCGTGTAGCACGCCTAAGAAAGGAGAGCATCTTACTTACTACTTTTGCCTGTCATTTTGAGTTTCCCGGAAAATACGTTCTTAACCCAATTGTAAAGGGTGTAGTGGGGAGCTGGGGACATCGCTGAGTAACTCCTCCAAAAACATTTTCTTGTCCACCTTCGTTTGTTTGTTTGTTTTCCCGCCCTCCACCTTTCTCTGCCAATCTTCTCTTCGGAGATGTTAGGACTGTACTTAAAAGTACCTGGGGTCTCCCGATGGTCCTGAGGAAAGAGAAAGAATTTTTAAACCAAAGCCTCCTGTTTAAAACCATTTTCTTCTACGTTCCCTTCTCGGCCAAGAATTCTCTAATTTGTCCTTTGGTCGCGATGCCCGATTTCTCCCGAGCAAAGCCCTGCGTCTCTGAACGAGACAGCCGCCCGCCAAGGGCGATGCCCCGGGCTTCCTCCCTCCGGCTCCCGGGACGCTCGGCCAGGGCCGGGCCCCTTCTCTTGGCGAGGGTGGACGCTCCTCTGCTATTCCCTCCCCTCCCGCCCTTAGGCTTCTGCACGTGTTGTGTTCAGTGTTTCAAGAGTTGAACTCTAACATCCGCGCTGAGAAAATCCGAAGAGAAAGGGGGCGTGATTCCTCATTAAGGACTCTTACTAGTGTTTAAAATGTTAAGTTAAATTATTGCCTTCTTCGTTTGAGTTAATTTGGAAATTATATTCCCTTCCTTCCACCATCTTCTTTTTATTCAAGCGCAGTCAATTCTTTGACTTTCACTAACAGCGGGTCTGTGCAGATAGTTTCTCATTAATCTCACAGGGGAAGAGGGTCTTGAAATAAAAACACCGGGAAGCGCCAAGCGCCTGGCGTCGGTGCAAACGCTGGTAACGCGCTCACAGCACCAGATCGTCCTCAATGACCTTGACTGCCCCGCCGACGTCAGGAACGCGGCCAGCGGTGGCGACCCGGCTGGAACAGCGGCCTGTAGCTCAGGCGGGAAGGGAAGTTGGGTCTGGGATAAAAAAGCCAAAGAAGAAATCAACAAGGCCTCACATCATTCAAAGATTAAATAGGGTCGGCTCCTGTTGCTTGGGAAGGCAGACGGGGGTGGGGGCCCTCCTCTGTCTAACCTTGTGATTCACAGCTTCTCGGAAATTTACATAATACAAGGGCGTAGATGTAAATCTAAAAGACAAAAATAATAACTCAACAGCATATATTCCACTTTCACACCGTGGGCCTGGATGTGTTCCCAGTGTTGGCTCATTAGCTGATTTCCAGAGCTCTTTACTCACCACAGAGAATATCTGAACTTTCACACCACTGTTGAAAAGAGAGGAAAAGAAAGAAAAAAAGTGAGGGAAAGAGAAATTAGCTTTAAGGATACTGATGTAGATTTCTGAACAATGGCAAAATACTTTTTTTTTAAATTAAGAACATATGTTGTGTACAAGAAAGGGCTGGCAGGCATGGTAATAATGGAGTTTCTTATTTGCCAAAGTATATGTACCCCTTTTATTTGTTTGACATTAACGTTTTGTTATAAAAGCAAAGTCATTGCCCACTTAAGTGGGCAATCCCCACTTAATATTTCCCAGCATAAGTGAAGCCCACAACATCTGATGAAAGAGACAGAGAGCTGGCTGTCAACTGGGCTATGACTTGCCAGTTAAAATAGGAGATGGAAAAGTGAAACGTGGCAGCTACGAAATAGAGGCAATTGCTGTCATTGTCAGCATTTGAACTCAGATGTCACCAACAACTCAAACTCTGGAGCTCCACTAGTTGTGCTTTTTAATGCTTCCCTGGAGAACGCAAAAGAGGGGACGAGCCGGGACAGGGACTGTGGGATCTCTCTGTTTTAGTTAAGACATCCATCAGTGCAGAAGCCTTTAATTTTGCACTGTGCCTCTTTCAAGGTGGGTCCGTCCAAAGTCACTTGGAAAGCTAAAGCACACAGCCTGTGTGCACAGTTGGGCCCTTCCCTCTTACTGTTTAGGTGCGGAGCGGTGATTGCTGGGAATGGAAAAGGTATTTCTGTTCCCTTCTCTGCCTTCTGCATTTTACTGTTATTTCAGCTTTCCTTTTCTCTGAAAAATTTGTGTGCAAAATTTTCCATACTTTCTGAATTCCATCTAATTCTTCGTTTAATTCTTCTAGCTTGCACGTTATCTTAATTTCTAGAGGTTTTAATTTTAAAGAGTATAGGTTGTAACTTAAGTCGAGAAAATGTCCACTTTTTCAAACATTTGCAATCTATTCTGCCCCACCCCACTCCCAATTTCTGCCCCAATAAAGGGTAAAATGCAATCCCTTTTTCTCGTTCCTGTTCTTCACTATACTTTTACAGTTGGATTCTTCAATTATTTGTTAAAAAAGAGAACAACTTTTCTCCCCTTTACAAGAACGTTCTTCATGACATCCACAAGACCAATTTGTCCTAGACATATTGAGCACTAGAAAAAAAGATGCCTATTTCTTGACCTGCTTGGCCTTTTAGCCAACTGTCGAAACTTGAGGAAGGCCAGACAGCTAGTGGACTTCTTGTTCAGTAGCAGACAATGGAAAGTCCCCTTTGCCTTGAGTTGTTTTTCTGTAAAATGGGACTAAATCAAAGTCCTCTTCATCCCTGGTAGACATGGAGATTGAAAAGAGATTTTAAAATAAAGCCACTTTACATTTGAAAAGCTATCACCTTATTGAAAAATCAGCTACATATGTTTCCAAAATAGTTTTCAGACAAGTGGATTGAAATACAATCCCTCTGCTCAATGAAAGATTTCCAGTTAAATACTTGGACTTGAAAATATTGAATGTACATATAGGAATCACATTTGCTAAGTTATTTTTCATAAGCTCAAGGACTGTCCTTGGGGATTTGGGGACTTGCTGTCCTGCATTCAGGCTTACATTTCCCAGGGAACATTTTCTTCCAGTAGATTCAGGAATTAACCCTCACAAAAGCCTTTCCAAAAATCCCTTGATTTAAGCAGATTTCATTTCTTGAAAAGTGGTTATACATTTTTAAAAAATAACCAACTTTCCATAGGCTACTCTAGTTTTATGAAAGGGCACACCTAGTCATCATGCAGTGTAACAAAAATCTGGTGTTTGAATGAATAACACTGAATGAGTGTCTTCCATATAGAGACTTTGAAATGTGTTTTAAAAAATTATTACCAGGTCATCTGACAGGGAGGACCTCACAAAAGCCCAACCTCCCATAGTCTGCTGGCTCAGCAGGCCTGTCCATATCCCACTTTCTACTTTTTGATGCCTGTTAGTTTCTAACCTTTTACCATGTGATCTCTCTTTACCGAAACTTTTTCTACCCCTTTACCAAAATCTCCTTCCAAAGTTACAGTGTATTTTGCTTCCTTGGCATGTTAAGGAAATGCTCAGCTAGAATAAACTTTAGCATTAAATCGAGTTTCCCTTCTTTCAATCTTATCCAAGAGAGTTATAGCCTGTAGGGCGAGGGAAGGGGGACAGTGCTGAAGGGCAAAAAAATTGCTTTTGAGCAGAAAAGAAAATATCTGATACAACACTTTCAATGTTTGTGCGGGACACAGTGATGTCATCTGTGTGTCGGGGCTCTGGAAACAATCCTAGGCCAGGGCTTCTGGAAGAGTAACTGCCTTGTCTTACGGTTCTTGGAATCATCTCTTCACTTCCCCTTGGATGTGAAAATCACTGATTCTAGGAGGGATCAACATGGACAGAGATGCGGGACAAACCTAAAATACATTGAAAATTCACAAATAAGTACACAGATACAACCACCCTCACTGTTAAAATGCGAAGTTCAGGGACATTAAAGTATTGAGTCCCTGGTTCTGCCACCAGCAGCTGCTGGCCAGCTACTTTAAAGGAATGATGGATGGGGAACACCCCTCAGGTCAAAAAAGTAGCTCCAGTTTGGGCAAAGGCAGGATGCTAAATGTTCCCCCTTTTCGAGAAAGTGCTCAGTTTCTACCTCCCTAAAGCCATCAAGCTGCCAGACCCAAGGCACTGCCAGGGAGCACGTCTCTGGAGACAGCAAGGAGGAGATGGGTTGTGAGCTGGGGTGTGCTCTGCCCCTGTGCTGGTCCTCCACACCATGCTGCTTGAAGTTCCAGAGTTTCCAGCTTAGGTGATGCTAGTTCAGCAACTCTGAGGGGTTGGATTTTGTGCTGGCTGTTGCCCTAAGCCCTAAATGCCTGCCTGCCTGCCTGCCTTCCTTTTTCTTTCCTTTCATCATTGGTACACCTGGGGCCACCTTGGAGCCTGCAGCTCCCTCTGCACTCCTTGGTTCTCCTTTTGGCATTTTGAAGGTACTTCTTTGTGTTGTTCTGATCTGGGATGAAGGGCATCATTCCAGGACCCCTTAAACCTTGGGAAACATTAATGCGCACCATTAATTGCACCCTGCAATTTCCTTGAACTTAACTCACTGGCTATAGACAAGGCTGGGATTTCTCCTTGTGTTCTGGATCATCCTCTTCCTGTTTCAAAGCCCCTGAGCAATGGCATCCCCAAGTGAGCTCAATAACCTATCTGCAGCTGCCTCCCTTCCTAATCGCACGCAGCTCCATGCTGTCCACAATGCTGGTTCTTTCTGGAGAGCGTTAGCTTGCCTCTCCCAGTCCCCTCCTTTCCTCTTACAGACTGGCTGGATAGATAACCCAAGAACTGGATAATTCTAGGCAGTTCTGGGACACTCCAGGGGGTGCAGAAGATCTTCCAGCTGAGTGTGATTCACAGCCCCAGGGAGAATACCCAGGGAGAGGGTGGTGCACACTGCAGAGGAAAGCCTCTGGAGATTCCTTTCCAATTCACGCTGACAGGAGGAAATAGTTAATAATGGCCACATCTTATTACACGCCTCCAATATTTACAACAACCTTCCATTATTGAGTACCCATTTTACAGAGAGGTTAAGTAGCTTGTACAAGATCACAGAGCTCAGACTCTGGGGAGAGGTGTGGCTGTTGATATTCAAACACAGACTTTTCTGACTCCAAGACCAGAGCTCTTTGCCGTTGTCCAAGCTGCTATTAGGTGAACTCGATTTCTGGGTAGTCCTTTAAGTCGGGAGTCTTCTTCATTTAGGAAACAGATTGAATTCTTCCTTCATTTCTTCTTCTCTGGATGGCACAAGTTCACATTCCAGGGACTACTTCTCCCTGAAAACAAGCCTGCAGGTAACTGTCCCGAGTGGCTCCTGGAGACCAGTCTCAGAACTTTGCACTCAGCCTGCACGTGCCTCTGCTCCCCTGAACACCTTAGTCAGCGTCGCCGGGAGATCAGTTGGAGGTCGCGCTGCGCTCCCTTTTCTCTCTCAGAGCTCAGCCTCTCCTGAGCTCCCCGCCTGGATACTAAGGGGCTTGGCGGGCGTTGCTGTTCCCAGCCCCGCGTCTTCACTGCGCCACGCCGAAGCCTGCGGAAGGACGCGAATCCCTTCAGAGCCCTGCGGCAATTGACTCCCACGGCTTCCCCAAAGGTTACTGCAGGCAGCACGTGGAGGGAAAAGGAGCCGCACTGGCCGCTCAGTGTCCCCGCACAGTGCAGGGACAGGTGGCGCTTTCCTCCCGAAACCCCAACAAACCGGGCCTACAAATTCCGCACAAAACTAAAGAATGGGATGCCACGAGCCGCGTGTGGGTGCGGAGGGCTATGGGAACCGAGAGGCGCAAAGCGCCCCCCCAGCTGGCTGCCGTCCTTCCGGGGGGATGCCCCGCCGCCAGCCCCGCGCGAACGTCCTGCAGGAACACGGGACCTTGTAACTCCCTTTGGGAACCCAGACCGAGAAATTTCCATTTTTTGTTTTTGGGGTAAGGAAAACAACCGAAGCTCTTGTTTTAATCCCCCCTCCTCAGGTCCTTCCCCCAAACTCGGGATGAGAACGCCGGTCCGCTCTGCAGGAAGACGGGACGCGGGAATTGCCCCCGCGTGGCCGGACACCAGGCGGCCCGGCCAGGGGACCAGCCGGCTTTTGCCCAGCGCGTTCCTCTCGGGAGGCGGGCTGTGGCAGCAGAAAGGGTTTCGGGGATCTCTGAGCAGCGACACTGAATGATCTCCTTCGCACTCAAGCGCCTCTTCAGGGGACCTGGGGCCCTCTCACCACCGGTAGCGTTTGGTGAGGCAGGGCTGCGCCCCCCCAGGCCGGCTCTGCCTCTGGAGACGGGGTGGCAGCTCCTGGACTCTTGGGCCGGGCGTTTATTGCAAAAGTAGCAGGAAATCCCTTCTCCGGAGAGCGGGACAATGAGCTAGGACTAAAGGGAATGCAAGAGGAAAAATCCCTGAATGCAAGAACGACCCACAGCAGAGCGAGAGGCTCGCATTAAGCTCTGTGCGGTTCTGTGCCTTTCCGGAAAAGGTATTATTCTCTCTCTCCAAGTTGTCTGGGGAAACCTTCCTTCTACAGGGCGTCTCACAAGTGGGCCCTGTAGTGGCCACGTATAGGGAAAATGGGAAATGGTAGCTAAATGGACTTTTACTTACAAAACATTCATTAGAAAAATTTACAAATAAACATCTACACGTTGGCCACCTCTGTAAAGTTTTCGTACATTTAGCTGTAATTTCCCATTTCCCCTATTGTGTGGCCATGTTAGGGCCGACCTCTGAGACACCCTAAGGGGTGTTATTTAACAAACTCCCTCCGGCCAGGACACAGAATCATCTATCTTCTCTTGAAATACTCCCTGAACGGTCTTAAAGAATGTACGTTTTTTGCTCTGCCCGGAAACAACTTAGAAGTTATTTCTTTCAAGTGAAAAATTACTTTCACTTCAAAAATTCTGCAAAGCTTGTCAGGTTTCAATTAAATTCATTTACACATACTACTCTCTAAAGACTACCACCACGTTAAACTTGCCTTCCTTTAATAGACACGAACTTGGGCATTGATCCGCACAGTTACCAATACCAAAAAACAAGTATTAAGTCGTTTCAAGCAATTTGCAGCTAGTTTTGGGCAAAACCCCTCCAAACCAATTCTCATTGGTTTTCAAAGTTACTTTATTTTATTTTTACTTTTTTTCTTTTTTTTGAGACAAAGTCTACGTTGCCTTTGGTAGAGTGCTGTGGCATCACAGCTCACAGCAACCTCCAACTCTAGGGCTTAAACGATTCTCTTGCCTCAGCTTTGCAAGTAGCTGGGACTAGAGGCGCCAGCCACAACACCCTGCTATTTTTGGTTGCAGTTGTCATTGTTTTTTTTGTTTGCAGTTTTTGGCCAGGGCTGGGTTTGAACCCGCCACCTCCAGCATATGGGGCCAGCGCCTCACTCCTTTGAGCCACAGGTGCCATCTGCAGTTGTCATTGTTTAGCAGGCCCGCCCTGCTCGAACCCAACACCCTCAGTGTATGTGGCGGGTGCCCTTATTCCCTGAGCTACAAGCACTAAGCCCAAAGTTACTTTATAATGTTTTTTTCTTCACATAACTTTTTGTGACTCAAAAGTTGGTCTAGGTAGTTCTTATAAAGATGTGAGCACTACACAACCTGTCCTTTCACTGCTGTCTTTGCTGTGGAAGCCACAGGGAAAGGAGGGGTAGGCAATAGTTTTTAGTGATCTCTTAGGTGTGGGGAGAAGGACCAAAGAACATCAAAATCTGGAGAGACGCTCAAAGAAACTGAGCAGTAAATGGGGTCATGCCCACTGGGTAAGCAGCAAGGCCATTGAGAGATCAAATACTTTCCCCTGAACCACTGGCTTTCCTTATTTCTGATTCTACTGGCTAACTATTTGAGTAAATACATTAATTTTTTTTTATTTTATTTACTTATTTTTGAGACAGAGTCTCACTTTGTCACCCTTGGTACGGTGCCGTGAAGTCATAGCTCACCGCAACCTCAGACTCTTGGCCTCAAGCAATTCTCTTGCTCAGTTTTTCTTCTTTAGTAGAGACCGGTCTCCCTCTTGCTCAGGCTGGTCTCAAACTTTTGAACTCAAGCAATCCACCACTTTGGCTTTCTAGAGTGTTAGGCTTACAGGTATGAGCCACTGCACACCAGCTCCAATACATTATTTTTATTTATTTATTTATTTTTTATTTAATTTATTTGGTTGTTTTTTTGTTTGTTTTTTTTTAGAAGCAGAGCGTGACTTTGTTGCCCTTGGTAGAGTGCCATGGCTTCATGGCTCACAGCAACCTCCAGCTCCTGGGCTTAGGTGATTCTCTTGTCTCAGCCTCCCGAGTAACTGGGACTACAGGCGCCCACCACAACGCCCGGCTATTCTTTTGTTGCAGTTCGGCCAGGGCTGGGTTTGAACCTACCACCCTTGGTATATGGGCCCCACTGAGCATTATTTTTTAAAAGATAGTTTCAATGGAGTTATGGAGAATCCTCAGTCATTCATACATTAGGACAAAATGGATCAATTGTGCAGAGATGGCAAGGAAACAGACATTTTATTGAAAGGAAAAGAAAGGGGGCTCATCTCCAAGTTTAGAAGAGTTTGAGCAGTGGAAGAGCAAGCTTGAGAAGGGTACCACTGGGGGCTCAGGATAGCGTGGCGGAACACTTGAGGGAGAGAAGAAAAGGGCATTGGGTATGAAGACGAAGAGAGAGAGCTTCCCTCGACAAACTGCCTTTCTAAAATAGTGGAGCTAGTCGCCACTCCAGGAAAAAGGAAGAAATCTCCTGCTCACATGTTTATCTTATCTTATCCCTAGGACCCAGAAAATAAGTCAAAATAAAACTAAATAGTTTTTAAAAATTAAATAGATTTTTGCCTGCTGGTCTGAGTACTTGTGACTAGAGAAGAACAAACTTGGAGGTCCAAATTTTTTCACTTCTAAAGTTTCAGAACATAAGTTTTCATAAATTCAAGAATATTTCTACTCATTTGGCACAAACTGACTTCATTTGAAAATTATTTGCAAATGAATGCAAGAACACAATATGCTAGTATATTTTAGGAAAAAACTATAAAAATAATCCATAAATTACAATGCATATTAATGTTATCTTTCAAAATCCTCACAAGAGACTAATCTGAGGGAATACCACTCATCATGTTAATTGCTAGCTTGCATTACTAGCATTACTAACACTTATTATTAGTTAACATTAATTATTAACTAATACACAATATATTATGTACCACACAATTCCTTTGCTATGGAAACATGATGTTATAGTAATTAATTCTTTTTGCCAATGTGTACACCTACAAGGGATAAAACACAGTTTAATCTTTTACTCATTTGATCAAAAACAAAATAGTATAAAACAAATAAAAAGCCAGAAACAAAAACACAAGAGCCAGATAATTGGGATGTTCACAATATCGCAAACATCTTTTACTGCATTTAATCTATACAAATCTAATAAATACGGAAGTGGTTGTAACCAAATGGATTTTTATTGCCTGCAAGCTGTTATACTTAGGAGTAGGAGAATATTTTATGTTGACAGAAGCAAACTCGCTACCCTACACCTTGGGATTTTTTCACACTTGAAAGAAGAAATGTTCAGAATGGAACAAGACACAAAGCCACTGGATAATCTAGTCTATATTTGAGGTTGGCAGTCCTTTAAAGCCCAGGAATATACCTGCAGATCAATTCAGAGTACTAAGAACCAAGGTTAAAGTACAATGGCAAATTAAGTACAAAACAAACCTCACGCATCGATTATGAACTGTAAGGTACACATCAGTTTCACAGGGTACAATAAAGTTGGTGCGGTGATTAGCAGTGGCTTCTTACAATGTTGTATTATCAGACACACATATCTCACGTCATACACACAACATTATTTTGCTGTGACTACAGAAAGAAAGGTCGTATCTTAAAAAATGTTTATGCTCCAATCACAAAAAGAGCCAAAGCTCATTTTTAGGTCAATCTACACAAAAGAGAATGATTTTCTGCAAAAAAATACTTGGCATTTTCTTCTTTAACTCCACCTCTGGTTTACTTTTTAATGAAATGCAAGCTTTTTTATTTGGTCAAGACAATAAGTGCAATACATGGACAAGGTAAAAAAAATACAGTATCAAGGTCCTCCATTCTTTCCAGTGCTGTGTGTTATCAGCCTTCTTCTTCTTCATCACTGTCTTTCATAGTAATGCCCTGAAGTCCTCCTCCTTCTGACACAGAGGCTGTGGCTTCTTCTACTGTTAAACGTCTGTGCAGAGTGTCATACGTCTTACTGTTCAGCGTTCCTTCCAACACACCCTGCAATCGGAAGTCTCTGTAGGTTTTCTGAGGGAAAAAGACAGAGTTTGTTTAGATAGATTATATGTACACAGATATGAGTGTCTTTGTATATAGGTAAATGTACTCAGGTAACATTTCAAAAATTATCTTGGCCAATCACTAATGGGTTCATATGGTCAACATGTCAATCGTCTTGGTGTATTTCTGGGGAAAAATTGGAATGAGAAGCTTTGTATAGTGTTACCCAAACTACAGTCACTGTGAATAGATCACAAAGTTGTGACTATCAGATGACGAATTACCTTTCCTTCTAAAAATGTAACTACTAATTGCACAGAATTTACTATTTGAATAAGCTGTAGCAAAAATAAAATGATATGTACTTTGCAAGTTTTTAATAATGAGTTCATTTTTTTAAATGTCCTTTAATATTGAAAAATACATTTCATTTTATAAAATGCATTAGTTTGGGGGGGCAGATATGTAGAGGAAGAGGATTAACCCTATTATCAGTAAAAGAAATTCACATTTTCAGCATTTGTAGGTTATATAATAGTTTATAATTACCATTGAATAAAAATTTGTATACACCTAAATGTATGAATTTTGCTCTTTCCTATTGAAATCCTCTTGTCATACGAAGTGCCAAATTCTGGCATAAGGCTTCCATAGATGGAAAAAGAAAATATTCACCTTTTTGTGGGATGTATTATAATTTGATATAAACATCAAAAATGGGAACAAATACCATTTTATTGTTTCTACAGCAATTCTTAAAACAAAACCCAACAAGAGTCTTCTGTGCCTCTTCAAATATTAATTTATAAAACTTCCCTTAAATTTACTTTTAAAATGCAATATTATTTATGTGTGATTTTCCATGGCTAAACAAGACTGGTATTTTTATTATTATTGGTTTTTAAAGTTGGGGAAAAGGTCCATAGTTCATCACATGGGGAAACAAAGAAGATATACCATTATGTGGAGGCACTACTAAGGTTATTTTAATGATTGATATTTTTCAGCATTCTTCTACTCTTCTATATTAGATTTAGAATCTTAAGCAGCCAAACTTCAATGGACTGGCCCAAAGTATTGATACATTGCAATATGCCAGTGTTCTGCTCCAAATGAGGGCTCGTCGCCACTTTTTTCTATGTTGTTTGCACTTAATAGATGAAAAAAAATCAAGAAAGAAAAAAATGCTGTACTTCATCGTCCACCATCATAACGCCAATCACTGAAAATTAATGTCAAGATTGATTTCACTGAACACAGAAGTGTTCATAATACTTATAACATTCAGAAAATATTATAACATTCAGACATTTGAGTTGAAGTTACTTATTCACATGAGGTCAGAAGTGCTGATGGAGGACACCCTAATCCTTTCTATCTACACACTTTGCCTTCACTTACTTCCTCCTGGGAAGAAGTAGAACCATTACAAGATGGTGAGAACTTTGGTATATCCCCATTTTATCTTCCTATGTTCTCCCTAACTTAGCTTCATAATATCATGCCAAGTTTCAGAAATTATGTGTCAATAGTAAGAATGGAGAATTATATGTATATATATATATATATATATTTTCCATTTTGATAGTCTCTTGATATAAAAGTAAAGTTCATATTTGTAACATCTATCCCAGGTCCAAAAAATAAACTGAACTCTGAAGAATGCTGCATAGTATCTGAGGTCAGTGTCTCAATAGCCAAGTGAAACTCAGATTCAAAAAGTAATTTTTGGGCGGTACTTGTGGCTCAGTGAATAGGGCACTGGCCCCATATACTGAAGGTGGCGGGTTCAAACCCGGTTCCAGCCAAACTCCAGCAAAAAAATGGCCAGGCATTGTGGTGAGCACCTGTAGTCCTAGCTGCTCAGGAGGCTGAGGCAAGAGAATCGCCTAAGCCCAGGAGCTAGAGGTTGATGTGAGCTGTGACACCACAGCACTCTACTGAGGTTGACAAAGTGAGACTCTTAAGCGATCAAACCTATTTTCACTTACATTTTAATACTTTAAGACACATGCAATTCACCAACCTTGTATTCTCTTATTCTTTCTCTAAGTTGTAAGTTACTAGATAATTTGCATCAGAGCCAGGAAGCAACTTTGAAAATCAAGTTTTATCGAGATAGAGATTTGTGTTTGTTCCTATAACTGTCTTAAAATTAGATTTAAAAACGTTAAACACAGAATGTTCATCTATAGATCATGGACCTAATAGAAAGTATTATCCTCCCGGTAATTACATACTGAGTCTGTGAACCTGACTTTCTCATTTTAGTGGAGTGACTTTCCTTTGATTTAACTTAATTAACAATAAGTTGAATTGTAGTTTTGTAGTTGAGAAACATTTCTTATTCCATGTGCAAGCGAAAACCAGTTAGGTGAGTTTTGGGGCAGATATCCTTGAAATGCCAATCTCAATCCCTCTCATAAAATGTTATTGACACTTGGACATTCTCTGTAGCTTCCATGAACATTTTGTTGGCTCTTATTTGAGACAAATGCCTGCTGCAGGGTGTTGTTCCCTTTTTGCCTAGTAAAGGAAATAGTTGATTTACATTATCTGCTTTTAAATGTCATATCGTATGACCACTAGGGAGAACACACATCCAAAAACCATTTTGGTTATTTGAATAATCTACTTTTCCTCTTCCCAGATAAATGATTCTGATGTAATAGCTTCAAAAATAATGTGGTAGTCCTTAAATATTTCTGGAAAGCTTACTGGGATTTGTTTTCTTCTGAGTGAGCAACGTGAATGGACCAATTCTGTAAATATCTTTGTAGGGCAAAGTTGGCTATTATACATGCCACGCATACATTTTGATGATGTCTGGGTCTCCCTGAGTGGGGGAGAATGACAATATCTGTAGGCAGAGGCACTGGACTGCTAGAGTCGAGTAACATGGCTTTGGGGTAGAATGTACAACTTGGCCACAATGTGCAGCCCACGTCTTAGTGGAGGGAAAGCCTGCGTGTCGGCCTTGACAATTCTATATGTGTGTTATTTAATTTAATGTTATTTAAATTCACTGGGAAATGGTCATCATGAACAAAACCATACAAGTCCTGAAGAATAATGAATCTATGTATGAAATTAACGAAAGTCTGTTTATAGTCAAAGAAGAAAATAATTAGAACACTGAAGGATTAATTTACCTTGATTTTCACTGTGAAAATAATAATTTTTAATTATTAAATAGAATCATCTAACTTGATTAAATCTATCAGCTCAGGAAAGCATTGGTTGAGCCTGGGGACTTGCTTGTAAGAAGCAAAACATGTAAACCCTAACATATTCATGAATTTAATTTCCTATTTCAGTCTTGACTATTAAAGGCCATAATGAAGACTATATCAAAATCTGATACACTGATTGGCTTACAGTACAATGGAAAAGTCATCATATAATTCATGAACGTAGGAATTTTTTTATTTTTGCTAAAATATTCACTGGTAAAAATACTTAAGATCTACTTTCTTAGCAAATTTCAAGTACACAATATGTTATTAGCTATCATCACATTGTTTATCTTGAAGATATACACTTTTTATTTGTCAATTATACCTCAATACAATAGAAACTATTTCACTAGTGCTTGATCCTTAACTGTAAAGATGTATGAATATTAAAATGAAGCAAATGAAAGGGTAATAATATTTGGAGGTTTTTATTCTATAAACAAAGTAAAGAACAATCTATCACCCAATACCAGTTGGCTTAATATGTAACTTATGATGTTCTCAGCACAGTGTGCATTAACTTGAAAACGTGGCTTATCACACGGATAACCGACTAATCATCATATAGACAGCAACCTTAACAAGTACTTAGAAGGTAAATTTACATTATCCTGATTCTCTTCTATGAAAAACAAACTTCATTTGAAGGCTCTTCCCAGTCATATTTACAGAAACAAAGAAAAAACAATGGAGAATGAGGTAAGCCAAATATGAACCCATCACATTGTTCTTTCAGTTTCTTTGTAATAAATAACGTCAAGTAAAAATTATTCTGGATCAAAGGTATTTTTTCCATTGACATACAATGTATAGCTAGCTATATAGTATTAAAAATTTGTGGATGGCTATAATTTTACTTGCCATTTGTGATTAATCATAATTGCCATTATTGTGAAATTATGGGTTTATGCCAGTAGATTTGCCAATTTCTGACTTTGGAACAGAATTTTTCTATTTGTAAGGCTTTCTAACAAGATAACAAGTGTGTGTGTGGTACCAAAGAGTTTCTATTCTAACTAAATTGCAGAAACCCAGAAAAAAATGAAAAAATATCTTAAGGCACATAGAAATTTCTTTTAGTGGCATAATAACACTGTAGTTTTTTGCAAACTTTAGCACATTTTAGAATCATCTAAAGCAGTGGTTCTCAACCTTTGGGTCACGACCCCTTTGTAACAATGAAAACACATCCTGCATATCAGATATTTACATTACGTTTCATAACAGTAGCAAAATTACAGTTATGAAGTAGCAACGAAAATAATTTTATGGTTGGGGTTCACCACGACATGAGGAACTGTATTAAAGAGTTGTGGCATTAGGAAGCATTAGGAAGGTTGAGGACCATTGCTCTAAAAGAACTGTTAATACACAGATTTCTAAGCCCCACCCCCTGAGTTTCTAAATCATTAGGTCTGGAATGGGGCCCAAGAGGGTGCAGGCCTAACAAGTTCCCAAAAGATGGTGAAAGTGCTAGGTCAGATGGACACTTTGAGAACCACTCTGTATGTATGTGTGTATGAATATTCATATACATACATGCATACACATAAATGCACATATATACATTATTTGTATAGGCACATACACACACATGTGCCATTAATAATGAACTAAGATGGAAGCAAAGGTCTTCTCTTTAAAGGAGCAATTGATTCTCCATAGCTTAGAGTTATGTTTTCAGCCATAATTTTAATAGAATTTCTGTCTCAATTAAAAAAAAGTTAAGTTTTATGCTTCTATTAGAATTTACAAAGTATAAAAAGTTATGTTGAATAAATACCTTATTTTAAAGCCCTTACTCACTAAATATAACCAGGTCATCACCTTTTCTCTTGAAGAGAGAAATTCAAAGTGGCTTTGCTGAACTTACATGACATCTGTGTTAGTAGTTTTAGACAGTCTCCAACACATGAACTGATTGTCTTTTATATACAAGGAACATAATTTACAAAGAATTTAGTCAGTAACAATCTATTGCTTTTGTACTAGGATATAATAAAATTATGGAGACTTGCTTTACTCTCTTGGCAAAAACAGTTCAAAAGGCCTCATAATGGATATATAATCCTAATAAAGTAAATGGATTATGAGAAAACATTTATATACATAAAACAATTAATGCAAAATTATTTTGAACCTACTACATTCAGGTAAATATGCCAGTGGCTTTATATACATGATTTTAAAATGTGATTACTTGCTAGGAAATATTTTTTATTTATTAGTACAAGAAGGTACATTGTGTTTATTTACCAATCTAACTAAAAATGGAAGTAAACAGTAACATATCACTGCTAATAAGTGATGCTTTTTAGGTACTTAGATTTACCCAGTTACATCAAATAGGATTTTCTTCTATGTCAATATCTTCCCATACTTCTTTATAGCTTGGTGAGTAATTCACATCTAAACACATTTTGTTTACCTTCACAATCTTGATGAGCGTCTTCAGTTGGTAAATATGAAGCTGGATGTCTAATCTATCAGCCAACCACAGGCAAATGACTTTCATGGAACTGCTGTACCATTGCTGGAAGGAAGGGTTGGGGCAGAGGGGAGGAGGACAAAGAAGAAAACAACCTCTGCAGTATTCATTTAACAGATTCAGTAATGAGGGGGTAATGAAACACTCTGAAATGACCACAGATCAGCACTTGAAGTCAATAATGCTATAATTTCCTGTTAACAGAATTGTATGTTTTGCTAGAAAATCTGCTAAGTTGACCTGGGCTGTTCTTTCCATGAATTAGCATTACAGTCTTTCAGCTGTAACATATTCATGGAAACAGTGTTTTTGCACTTTGCAGCCTCGTGGCCTGCTTTGTAATTTGTAGGGAACAATGGGTAGTAAATACATGTTATAGGACTAAATGGATTGCCAAGCAGCAGGAAAAAGAGAGAAATTAGTCTCAAAAGAAAATTTTCTGTTAGCCTGCATGTTAAGTAAAAATCAAAAAGATAATGTGTTATGCCATAAGTTATGTGATTGATATTTAAAAATAACATTTTAAAGGAGTAATGGCAAAAAATAACCACAACTTACTAAACAGTCATCCTTAATCACACCTTCACCTGCTATTGATTGTTAAGTATTTGCCAAGACATTTTAAAGCCATGTAAACTAAAGGTTTATTGAGATCTTAGGAAGGAACTTATCAAGATGGAATTCTTGGGTCTTATAAGAATCACAAAATAGGTGTCACTTGACCAAATTATGAAAGGATCATTTCATTTTGCAAGAGTTTTGAGAGGGTTTATAATTTTTCTCTGTTTTACCACTCTTTTGAGGGAAAAACAGAAATTCTTCTCTACTGCAATTTCCTATATAATTTTTGTGATTATAGGAAAAGAAATTTTGTTCCCATTTTCAAAAAAGGGAAATATGCCATCAGAGGTGACATTTTAAGGGGTTCAGCGATAATGTGCTAGAGGTAGGTTTAGGTTATACTGTGAGAATAACTCATTCAAAAAACTGAGAAATAGCAACATCAATTCAACTCTTAGGAAATTATAAAAGAGTTTTTGAAAGAAGGGATTTTGTGCCTTGCTTATATACATAAACCTAGTGACAGTACAGATCACATATGTCTGTGTATATGTTCTTAGGTATTCATACACAGAAAAAAAATCTAAAAGCAAATTTTTCTCCACATCATGAAATAGTAAATTCAACTTTTAAGTGTAATCTTAAGGATTTGTATTTGTTAACGTTGTTCTAATATGATTTATTATAAAAGAAATGATATTTTAAATAAAAATAAAAAATGAGTTTCACATTTCATCACACTTATTTTTATTAATTTGTTAGTGAACTGAACATATATGCATATAATGACATAAGTTAATTAAAAGTGAATAACTGATTCTTAATACTATTGATTAAAAAGATGAATGAAAATGTCAAAATTTTAAAATATGGGACTGTTATTTTTTAAAAAATATACTATTCATGCACCTAATTTTGTACCTGCCTAATGATTACTTTATTTTTTAAGACATACACAATTATCAGTAATATATTTTATAAAATAAGACACCTACATAACTAAATTCTTAAATAAACTGTTAGTAAATTTAGCCTCAGAATCTTTCATAGAGACTTTAATTTCTGACATTTAAATTCTATCCTTCCTTATTTCAAATAATTTGAAGTGTCAACTTCTTGAGTTCTATTTTAATACAGGTAAGTACTCACAAGCATTGTGAGAGACAGTATACTGAATTAGGACCCTCACTGCCCCCACCACTCTCAAGATAATTTGAAAGCTAAAATGTCAGAATATATGCAACTCTAAAAATTATAGCCCTTCTGCAAAGCATAGAAAATTTTCTTTTCTGTTGAGGCAGAGAATTTATTGTAGAACGGTGAGCATAACAAACTCGTTATTTGTCTGACAGGCTATGTAGTTAGTATGTTCATAAGTTGTATAAATTTGAGAAAAATGAAAATTTTTTCTTAAAATTACTCCACATGCATCTTTATGTTCTTAAAAATCCTTAAGTGATTGTAAACGAATTTGACTTTATTTTCCTGCTGTACAAAAAAGGATTTATGATTAAGGACATATCATGTAGCATAGAAATCATTAATATAACTTCTTTAACATAATGTCAAAATTGTAATTTTAGAGGAAAAGAATTTGGGAATAAAATGACCTAAAGTAAACTATGAAAACAGAGAAAAAGAGAACTCTCATTAGGTAAAATGTTTCAGCCACTTTACCATCATCTCACTTCGAAGGCAAGTAAATTGTTTTATTAAAAATGTCTCTAAGAGAAATTATCTTACCAAGTCAGAATGCATATTTTGGATTCACAAATCAAAGCACTTTGAGGAAGGCTTTCAGTTAAATGAGGCAAATGATGAAGGGAAAGCTGTTCTGCCACTAAGAACAGGCCAACAACAAAATCCCACTACGACTGTTTCTTTTTTTGTATAAGTTGAAACTTGAACACACACACACATACCCCTCAACCCAACACACCAAGCCACCAAACAGAAACATGTAGCACCTTCTTATTTCCGGTGCTAGAATATGTCCTTTGAAGACGGAGGATGGTAGGTCCCAGTTTTTCATGTTGAAAAAAGTCAAAGATTGGTTGGCCTCATTCCCTGCCTCCCTCTACCTACCACCCCAAGCCAATTTCCCCTCCAAAAACAACAAAAAACAATTTGAAAAGGTGAATGTCCAGTGAAGTCGGTATGTCAGGAACTGTCTTCTCATTTTGGAAAAGTAAATTTTATAAAACAACTTGGTCGACTATCCACTTCCCTTCGGGGATGACAGGACGGGCACCGCAGCTCGCACTGGAGTCACGGGTACAGCATCGCTGCTTTATTCTCTGCGTTGGTCTGCACAGGAATAAAGCAGTAAGTGTATATTTTACAATGTTTTTTCTACATCTATCCATGCCAGCAGCCGACCACTTCAGTGCAAAATATGTTTTTTTTCTTCTTCTTCTTTTTGTGGTTCATTCAACTCCTGTAAGGGCATGCGTTACTCACTTCATTTTCTTGAGATATTTCTTTTAAAGCAAAAATAGAAGAAAAGGAAAGGCTAGGGTTGACTCTGTGAGACCCCTGTATTTATTCACACTTATTGTGCATGACTGTAGACTGGTAAATCATATTAGCAGCCCGTCTCCCCATCAAGCTGCTACTTGCTTTCCAGCCCTGGGAAGGCTCAACAAATCAACAGGAGCACGGAAAACAGAACATCAGTCTAATCTAGTGTTTAAGGTGAAGTTTTCAAACCCAATCTAAGAAGATCTTTAGAGCAAGCAACAAGCTGAAGGGCTCAGAAGGTGGTATTGACAATGAAAGAGTGTTGAAATATTGAGAAGCGCAGCACTTGTGCATTTTTAATAACAAGAGGGTCAACAAGGACATAGCTCCCTCAGTGCCAGGAGTTGCCACTGACTATGGAAATTGCCACACCAGGGCTATAAATGCTTGCAGTTCATCAGCTTTCTTAAACAGTTCATCAGCTTTCTTAAACACCCTGAACCCCCTCAGTGGACCTTTAGTCTTGAATTAACAAACCAAAGCAATGAAAGAGGGTGCAGTCTGAATGGCTGGCATTGATCCCCAACTGTGTCAGCACTGCTACAGGCCCTGAAAAACTCTCTCCATTGTCAATAGAAATTGACAAACCTTCTCTCCTAAATAGTGCAGCTGAGCCAGGCGGGATCCACGCAGCTGTAAAGGGCTCTGCTCTTGGGGCCAGGGAGCACTAACAATAGAACAAGCATGAGCTCTTTGTCAGTCCCAGACTCGGCAATTTTCTAACAAGGATTAAAGTTGTTTCTCCGCAGAGCTGGTGAAAAGAGATTTAGCAACATACCGTGCTTTCTTCATGCAAGTTAAAGAGAAGTAGTTAAGGAATTTCATTATTCTGTTGAAGAGTGGAAATACAAAACAAATATATTAAATATGCACAACTCCTCTTTTTTGCCTAATTTATAACATTTTGAGGATGATTCAATTAAATAAAATACTTATCGCCTGGATACAAGCCCTTCACATTTATTTTGGAAGTTTTATTTTAAAAAAGTCCAGCTGCTTGCCACCTGGAATGAGGTCTCAATACATACTAATGCACAATGCCCTGAGCCCCTCGAATGCTGATATTCCTAAATCTGAATCACAAGACCACATAGGGTTTATACATCGTGGCTGCTTCAAGCAAATGATTTTTGTCAGAATGCGGCTTTTGATGATGATGGCAAGGTAAAAATAGCTGCCTTGCTACAGCACAAATCTGTGATATGTTTTCTGCTTAAGTGTTTAGCTTTTTACTGATTATGAATCAGCGCAAGCAGTTGACATATTTTTATTCTTCTCTGGCTATGCTTGTGTCCAACAGGAGAATCAGAGAGGGGAGAAAGAAAGAAAAAGAACCAACAGTCCTTAATGCATTAAGACATGAAACAGCTAAATTTTCACGTGTTGTATGTTTTTCTTCATTTCTTTCAAGAGAAGCTGTCTGTCTGACAAGAATTGAATCGCTGTGTTGAAATGGGGTAACACCTAGAAAATCACAAATAGGCTATATGTACTTTTACATGTAAAGTTAAACTGAAGAAAAGAACAACAATAATTTTTTTAAATGCTTACGGTTTTGATAAATATAAGACATCCTTTAGGACTATTTAGTAGCATTAGAAAGCAACAAAATATTTAGAAACATTAATGCCCTGAAGATTCACAAGTATATAAAGAAGTAAATATAAATGCTTTAAAACACATTGAGGGTTCATTTTGTCAACTGCAAGCTCATCTATCAAGGCAACTCAATTCATGGCTCTCCTTCACGCAGTTCCCACTTCTAAACACTCAAATGCACATTTTGTATTAACATTAGATTTGATACAATAATGCCAATGTTCTCCTCTATTCAAGCCATTTCGCCGAAACTATCATACCTTGTTCCACAAATTCCCACAGGACAGGCATTTTGAAAGTTTTAAATGTGAAATTTTTGTTGGCTTGGAATAGGCTTAAGGGCTGTATTTAAGGAAAACTGAAACCTGCCTGTTTGGATTAAAAAGACAGGAAGGTTTCAACCCAACCTAAACCTACCAACATTCCCAGCTTGACCCACAGACAAGGGTCCTCTTGAGGGGGAGGACAGAGACTTGAGTCTGGACGTGGCAGCCGAGGGCTGGCTGTCCACACAGGAGGGCAGGAAGGCAGAGCCCGCCAGGGCGGGAACGCCAGCCGCTCTCGCGCTATTTGCTTGACTGAGCCTGTTGCTTCCCTTTCGGTTCATGTTTCTCATCTGTAACACGCTGGATAGATTATACGCATCTAACTTGGAAATGACAAGATTCTAATATGTTACAGAAATACTTTAAATTTCTATTAAAAGAAAATTTTAATTTAAATACTTTAAATTTCACTATTAAAAGAACAGGCACGATGAGCTGGTGATTCTTGTAAAAATGAGTGGAAGGGAAAAGCCAACTCGTCATTCCGTTTTTAGATGCTGCTTCAATACAGCTCTGTTCTTCTAGAATAAAGAAAAGTGCAAGGCTAGGCTTCTAGAACTTTCTGTTGTTTTTAATTTATTTAAATTATTTGGCCTCTTAGTACTTCACTGATATACCGTATTTGTGAAGTACAGCTATAGTGTAAAAATGAAAAAGTATAATGGGAAATAAATATATTTATAAAGAATTAACAGGTATTTTTATTACTAATATTATAATTTAGGAATTGTGACTATAAAGGTTCCTGGCATTTTCTTTATCTTCCATGGGAAGTTCAAGTGAATCAGTTAAAATTTCACTTAATTCTTAGCACAACCTGGATGAGGTGGATGTTTTATTTCCATTTTGCATAACTCCAAAGTAAGTTCACAAAGGTAGAGTTTATCTAAACTACACATAGATTAGGTAGCTATTCAAATTTATATAACAAGCCTAACAAGTGGCAGTGTTAAAAATATATTTATGCTCCAGAGTCTGGGTTAATAACTATTGTGTTATTTCTTTTACCTCTAGAAAAAAAATCTGGGTTTCTGTTCTACCAATAAAATCTCTGATTATTAAGAGGAGTTCGGTGCTTCTAGCAGAAAACTAAGAAGAAAATTCTTATCATTCTGGTGGTTACCGACCAGCATCATAATTCAGAATGGTATGTGAATATAGAAGATGCCTATTAAGAAAAGGAAAGCTGGGATAGACGTGGTGACTACTGCCTGTAATCCCAGCACTCTAGGAGGCCGAAGTGGGTGGATTGCCTGAGCCAGAGCTCATCTGTAAAAATAGTCCAGTGTTGTGACGGGAGCCTCAGCTACTTGGGAGGCAGAGGTAGGAGAATCACTTAAGTCCAAGAGTCTGAGGTTGCTGTCAGCTATGACGCCATGGCACTCTACGGGAGCAACAAAGTGAGATTCTCTCTCAAAAAATAAATAAATAAATAAATAAGAAAAGTAAAGCCCATCTAATTTTCTTGTAGTTTGAAGTGATTCACATTTACAAAGACCAAACACATCTGTAAGCCCAATAATGAGGTATGTGATATAAATAAATCCTCTGAAGATAAACAGACAAATTGCTATATGCTACACACCTCCTACCTACTCTGTTAAGACTTGTTTTAAAGTGTTATACATCCTGATGTTTAAAAACACGGGAAAATATTATATTTGTTTTACTGTAACAGAACAGTGCAATGTAAAAAAAAAAAAAAAAAGGTCCTTGGTTCATATGTGCCTTCTTCATCTTTTTTTTTTTTTTTGTAGAGACAGAGTCTCACTTTATCACCTTCGGTAGAGTGTCATGGTGTCACACAGCTCACAGCAACCTTCAACTCCTGGGCTCAGGTGATTCTTTTGCCTCAGCCTCCCCAGTAGCTAGGACTACAGGTGCCCACCACAACGCCCGGCTATTTTTCTGTTTTGCAGTTCGGCCGAGGCCGGGTTTGAACCTGTCACCTTCGGTATATGGGGCCGGCGCCCTACTCAATGAGCCACAGGTGCCGCCCTGTCTTTTTTTTTTTTTTTCATAAACACACACACACACATACACAGAATGGAATGGCACTTGATACATGCCATTTTCTTCCACATTGAATCAAAAAGTCACATTCAGGGCAATTTTCATTTTTGAGCTTCATCAGGAAGTTTGTAAATTAGGAGAGCATCACAATGTCTGTCAAGGAAGAGAACATGTGGAAAGTGCTGACCTGAAAGGAGTAGCATACAAAAGGTGCCTAATTCATGCTTGTTGCATGCTGAAAAATATTCCAATCTTTGGAGTTCCATAGTTTCTCTTTTCTAACAAAAAGCATGAATATAATAACTGAGACGTTTCTAGATGAACTGGGTCTTGTTCAGTTCTGTAATGGGACAAGCTCTTTTCAGTCCACTATTATTTCATTCCAAAATGTTCTGAAAGTAATGTTACATTACTTCTGTCTCCACTCTGCATAAAGGGTCTTAAAATCAATACCATTCTTTATTATTTACTACTGTCAAGTGGGCAAGTACCTCCGTAAGATTATTCTGTTGATCTTTTCCTGGTGCTATAAAGAGTAGCAATTATAAAGTGACAATTTCAGATACTCAGCTATTCCCCGGTCCCCTACTCAGTGAGGGATGATGGTATACTCACTGGCAAATAATGTGAGTGAAATGACTAATCAATGCTTTTGGCTGAACTCAGTGGTCAATCCAGTTGTAGAGGTGTATGTACCAGCTTGGGGAATAGATACTGTCTAGGAATGATTCATTTGTGGAATATGACCTTTTCATCTGTCCTATGGCTCATTTTGAATACTGAATATTGCATTTTAAATCCATAATTCAGTATCTAGATAAAAATGCACTGGACTTGGAGAACTGTTATTAAATGGAATAACTTAATTTTGAGATAAAACTGAGGTCTTGGAATCAGCGGTTTTGCTTCGATTTTTTTTAAAAATAAAATATGGGAAATATCCCCACATCACTTTTTGAGGCCAATAAGGACGGAGGAAGCAGCCATCCTCTTCCTCTGAGCCATGGTGACTCCCATGTCAACCCTTTTCAGCAGGCGGAATGACCTGCAGCTCTGCCACGTTGTGCTTCTCTAGACCATTTTTCTGGACTTGCTCATCCCTCTGCTTAGACTTCTGTTCCTCTTCCTGGCTGGATTTATTTTAGCCTTTAAGACTTAGCTTAACCTTAAAAAAATGTAGCTTAACTATTTCTCTCTTAAAGCCAATACTACTTCCTACTAGGAAGAATCAGGTGCTCACATATTTTCTACTCCTAAAACTCTATGCAGGTGTCGATTCAAATATTGCACAAGACAGCATATGTCTTCCTCTGTCAGCTGGGAGTATCCACAAGGCAATAACTGAATCTTATTTTTATTGTTATATCTATCCCTTAGCAAAGTGTCTGGCATATACCATGTATTCCATTTTAATTAAAGGACTAAGTGTTTTTAAAATTTGTAACTAGAAAATAGAAAATGCTATATATGTGTGTGTGTGTGTGTGTAATAGATATAAAATAGCAATGGGACAATTTTTCAATAAAAAAGGAACAAATGAGCACCCTGTGAGACTGAGGCAGGGGGATCCCTTGTGCTCAGGAGTTTGAGACCAGCCTGAGTGAAAGTAAGACTCCATCTCTACTAAAATAGAAAAAGTACCCAAGAACATCAGGGTGCTGTGAGCCAGGGTGATGCGAGGGCCATTTAGGTAATAGAGTAAGACTCTGTCTCAAAAAAAAAAAAAAAAAAGGAAAAGGAAAGAAAGGGGGAGAAGAATACCGAAGACAGATTCACTGTTGTATTGAACCAAGAGTTTCATTAACAGAAAAATAATTTCATAGATGCTAAAGTTATAAAAATCACTGAAAAGCAAACAATGGCATTTGGCTAAAATAAATTTAATGCAGGGCTAAAATGGGGTTTAAAATGTGACAGCCTAATTTCATTTTAGGTGAGAAAGGACTATAAATTAATAAACTAATGTAGCGAGATATGTGTGTGCATGTTCACATGTACACAGCCACATACAAGATACGCTAATACTACAAGTTCAGACACTCATGTACCCAGCCCTTCAGAGCTTCTCCCCCATGCAGGGAGCTGCCGCTCTGGCATATGCTCGTGTGTACTGGTACCCATTCCTGGGGGTTATCTGAGGCCATGGAGCTCATTTATATATAAAATTTTGGCCAATATTTTATTTTAAATCCATAATGCAGGATCTAGATTAAAAAAAATACATTGGACTTGTAGAGCTATTATTAAATGGCACAACTTATTTTCAAGATAAAACTCGGGCCTGAGAATTAGTTGTTATCAGGTTGTTTTTTTTTTTTTTGCTCCAATTTCCTTATAAAAAATGGGAAACATTCCAAAATCACTTTTTGAGGTCACTAAGATGGGAGGAAACAGCTGTCCTCTGTCACCAAGTCACAGTGCATGGAGCTGTGGCTTGCTGTGTTACTTGTGCTTTCACCATTAAGCACCAAATTTCAGGTGCCTCTTATCCTTGTTGGCCTTGTGACTTGCTTTTAAATAAGAGGCAGAAAAATATTGTTGATGTGGAAATATTGACTTGTGTCTAAGAGATGATGAGAGCTCTTTCAGAGCTGATATAAGCCTAGCTTTTGAGCAAAGAACCCAGGAAGGACGGAGAGGAAGACTGTGCTTTCTCTCACAGCCAGGGCAGCTGAGGTTGAAGTGCGAGAACTAGACACACAGTGTGTTGGCACGAAGTTTTTGGCAAGTTTCTAATCATCTACTTGGAAACAGAGATAGAAGGACAGATGTAATTAAATAAACAATTTTGCAGATAATCATTATTCTCTTTTGATCTGCACAGCTCAGATGACAAAGTGAAATATTTTATGTGGAAATGAATAATCTCTCAAAAAGACCCATGTAGTCATCAGAATGTAAGCTCCCTTAGGGCAGAGACTTGGTCCATCTTGTTTAAGATTGTATTCCCAGCCACTAGCAGAGTGTGTGGTCTATAGAAAATGTTCCATAATTAACACAGGTTTGATGAATAATTAATGAGAGGTTTCAAGTTTTTTATTCTAATTAGAAGCCGACTGAGTCATTGTGACAGAGACACCCAACCATGTGGGACAAAGCCAATGGCCTACTGTTCTAATATCAACATTCGCCACTATTTCTTACACATAGTAAATGAATAGTGAATTGGATTTGTTTTTAAGACTTTATACATGTAAAAACATCACCTGAATGGGTATCCCACATCAACAAACACATGTTTACTGCCTTTCTCAAAGAGAGTCAATTACTGATAGGGAAGTCAATAAAAGGAGCTGTAGGGAATATATGGAACCAAATTTAGGGAGCTTGGAAGAGCAAAACTATGGGAGAGTTACAAATCAGAATACATGGGTAGAAAGAAAGCCTGCAAGAATCTTGTTCAGCAGCATTCAAACACTGCATTGCATCTCTGACTCTAAACCCTAAGCATGACAGAAAACACTCTGAAAAGTTTCAAAGGACAACCACAAAGATGATTAAAGGGTTAGGAAAGGGGGCCGATGAAGTGAAGTTAAACAAATAGGGATTATTTCACCTGGAGTAGACAAGTATGACAGCTGCCTTAATAATAGTCTTCATATACAGGAAGGATTATTCACTGGAGGATGCTGGCTACCCACTTTTTGTTCTCTACTGAGAGGAAAAGGAGAAATGGGTTTAAAAATCAGCATGAAGAACCTTAGGTGAGTGGGGTGGAAATGGTCTTTTTTCTGAACAAAATATTTTGCCCAGATCAAGACAGCAAACTTTAGATGATCTCTTTTCTAGGGTTAGGCAGAGATTAAGAAATTGAGGGCTCTCTATAGAGTTTAGATGTTTGTGAGAACCTTAGAAGATTATTTTACATGGTGTCAATGCATTCAATACACACATCTAATGATGGTCTTTCCACAACAGCCTCTTCTTCACACAGATGCCTTTTTGGTATTTTAGGTAGATTTACTCAACAGTGGTGACCTGGTGTGCTCACTTGTGAAGGGTGCCAATCTTGCAGAGGTGGCTGCAGGGAGGGTCTGAAGAAGGGGTGGCTCGCAGAGGGAGAGTACAAAAAGCCACCGCAGACAATGGCCTCTAAGCCACATGTGGTATTTGCTTATGAAGTTAGGACTGAAGGGAAACAGAGTAGTAGCTATCAACTCTCTGAAAACATTGATAGAGAGGCTGGTCTCAGGGGAGGGCTGGGCGCTCCCTTTAATAGGGCACTAGCGGCCAGCTGAAGTGCAGGCATGAAAGTCACTGTGGAAAAACCAAGCTCAACATGAAAGAGTCAGAATTTCCAGACCATCTTAAAGGTGAAAGAGGGATGCCTGTTAAGTACTTTTGAAATGATAAACATGCTGCTCATAATCAATTCAACTCTCTTTTATAAAGTCAGCTATCTTTATAACTTCCTAATGACTCTTAAGTCTTCATTACTAATGTGGTTGGATGAATGCAAATGCACATTTATGCAATGGGTATTTAGAAAAATTTCTCCATGTAAATGAAAGTTTTGTCACCTTCCATCCGTGAAAGACAATTTTATCATTGCTAAAGAAAAACTTAGATGATCAACAGCCATCTTTTTCCTACTCAAGCAAAAACCTCTGATCAGTTTGCATGGGGGATTTTTTTTTTTTTTTAAATTCTGAGCACAATTAAAGGTGAGTTTAGGCTCTGGTGGAAATCTAAAGAGCATCAGCAAATCTGAGCACTGCTCAGCTTTTGAATTGCTTTTCTACTTCTCAGTTCTTTTAAATGGTTTTCTATGGCAGGAACATTTTTCTTAATTAGTCACAGCTAATTAGTGTTCTGGCATAGACAAGTAATCAGAAATGTCAGAGCTGCAAGGCTACATCTCCCTAATCCTTTGATAATAATTTAGCCTCCTGGGAGGGCCCCAAGCTGCGGTAAGTAGTGACTGACAATAAGGCAGAATTAGGTGGGCAGCAGACCATTAGGATAGAAAAATAAAAAGCACTACCAAATCCTGCTGAGCACCATCAGGCAACTAACTGCACTGCCAGATGAGGTGCCTGTTTAAGCCTGTGTTGTTAATTAGCTGATTCTACCAGACCTGCCACATTGTCCAGGTGCCTCATGCAAAGATGTGTATTTCTGGGAATGTGCCAAATGACAATTGTGTACCACGATCACATTTCAAGAATCTAAGTAAGAAGTCTACCTATTTCTTAAGGATTCTTTTGAATTATCAAAGAAATAAGATCAACAAGCTACAATACATTTTCTTGTTGGGTTTCTTCTAGGCAATTAGGCACGCTGATCTCAAGTTTTTCAGGTTTTAATTCACCAGCAGCTTACATTCAAATGAGGGCCTCTGGCCTCTCTGAACAGCGTCTGGACTCGCCAGAGCTATTTTGGCATCTCCCATACATCAAAAGTTGATCCTTTTATAAATTCTTACACTTACAACTAATAACTTAACATTAGGATGAGGATTATTAACTCAAATGAACCAGACGCTGTAATCTGAGAGCGGAGATTTTAAAGAGAATCAAACTTTGAGGAAAAAAAAAAGCCAAGGAGCAAGCAAGCTTTATAGGGCAATACGCCAGCACACGGAACAGGTCTGAGTGTCTTAAGAGAAGTCAAACAACTACAGTGCGAGCCCAAATACCACAGGTAAAACAAAACAGGAATATGTACAATTGACAGCAGAACAAAGTCTGGGAAACACCTTGCTGAAGCAGCTAAACTACATGTTCAAACATGTTTGATGAATGAAATGCTGCTCCTCCAATACACAGGGCGGCCAAAAAGTCCAATCAATGAGTCCAATGAATGAGTCCAATACAATGAGTCCAATACAAAAGTCCAATACAATGAGTCCAATTCGTGTACAACGAGGTAGGCTGGTGTACAACATAGCAACACTGAGAAATTAATTACCTCTACCAGCCTCAAGCTTGTCATTGAACTTATATTATCCATCTCTTTCTCTTGATGGAAAAATAAAATAATGACTATGACATGGGAATGATATGAGTATTTAATTTTGAATGTTGACAGGACAATCATGGTTGGGCACAGGGGCCTAATTTTCATGTTTTATATCTGACTACTTTTTGTATAACAACAAAGCCCCAAAGGAAATACTTTGCAGTGGTGACCTGTGCTAATTTATGTGGTCCAAATAAAAACTGTCCTGTTATTTGAAAGTGAAAGACCAATAAGAAGAAAACTGCTATTTTTAAATTGACATTAAAATATAAGAATATTTCCAGATTATCACAAAATTATAAGAAATGCAAGAAGGCGAAGACAGTTTTTCCATCTCAATGAATTCTAACCTACAATTCTAGTAAAGAGGCTGATTACATATATGAAGAAACTCACCCAAAGAATATGATTGAACAAGTACATGATAACATATAACCAAGTGTATTATGGAAGGAACGTTTATCTTATAGTTACTCTTACTCATGTTTTGTTGATTTCAACTATTCATAGGAAAACAAATGATGGTCATAAACTGAATCTTTGAGTACATTAAGGATAGTAGCATTGATCTTAATAAGAATAGATAAAACTCTGGCATCACAAAATTTGGCCACTGACGTGAAACACTAACTCAAAAATGTTGAACACTCCCCCCCTTTTTTCTTTGGGAGTCCACAGATAAGTAAGAACATACAACTGAAAAAACAGTTTCATTTTGAGAAGTGTATGCACTTAAAATATATTCATATTTTTCTTTTTCTATTAGCACAAATGGGCTACTGAACTCATTTGTATAGTTCAGGTCAATTTTATTTAAGATGTTTAATTTAAAGTTTCTTTACTTGAAATTGAGATTCTTTTCACGGAAAGTCCTGAAAAATTAATCCTTGATAAAACACTATCTGGGATGAATATACTTGATTAACTTATCATTTAAAGAATTACTCTTAATTTTATAAGACATAATGACAATATTTTTTAAAAAGTCTTATTGAGATGATATTCCTCAACAATTAAATATTTAATCAGTTTATAACAAAGAGAATGTTTAATCTGCCTGATTTACCAATTAAATACTGCACCCTGATGTGTCAATAGCAACATGAGAGCTGTGTCTCATTTTGCTATGTGTCTATAGCAAAATGAGATTGTTTCAAAGGGATTCAAGATGGGCAATGCTCACTCAATAAATGTACAAAGGCTTAGCGAGTTAGGTAGGTATAATGTCTGTCTTGGAAAATAAGGGATGTTTCAGTCAATGATCAATTGCCTACATACTGTTCATGGAGTTTAAGAACCACGGAGGATCTAGTTGTGGCAAGTCCTGTAAATGTCTGTTTTGACTTCTGCATTGTCCAGCTCAGGGAACCAAGGCTCTCCAGGATGTCCCAGCATTTCTCCCGTCACACGGAGACTTGTGGCTTGTGCTAAATGTTCAGAAATCTAAAAGAGGGAGAAGCTACTCCACCTGGGGGGGAAACATCATAGTAGGGACACAAATGGAAGTAAAGAACTAGGAAATCTTTGCCCTACTTTAATATTGGCATTAGACAAATTGAAGATTGTTTTGATTTAATAAACATTTTCAAATAACTGCTGACAGGCTGGGGGCAGTGGCTCACACCTGTCAACTTAGCACTCTGGGAGGCTGAGGTGGGAGGATCCTTTGAGCTCAGGAATTTGAAACCAGCCTGAACAAGAGTGAGACCCCATCTCTACTAAAAATGGAAAAAATTAACTGGTGCGGTGGTGGGTGCCTATAGTCCCCTCTACTTAGGAGGCTAAGGCAGAAGGATCGCAGGAACACAGGAGTTCAAGGTTGTTGTGAGCGATGCTGACTCCATGGCACTCTAGCCTTGGGCAGCAAAATGAGACTCTGTCTTGAAAAAAATGCACTGTTGACAATGATGCTGCATATATTGTTAGAAAAAGGGACATGGGGTTAATCACTTTTTGTGCATGGTATTTGGAAATAGACATTTTTCTTATTAAATAAACAAAAATCTTTTGGAATGTTCATAATCTTTCCTACCATAGGAGAACTTCCTGTAGGTTTCATGTTGACCAATATGCAACTTTTCTTTTTCTTTTCTTTTTTTTTTTTTTATAGAAACAGAGTCTCACTTTATCGCCCTTGGTAGAGTACCTTGGCATCTCACAGCTTGTAACTTTTTTTTAAGACTGGAAAAGAATATAACATGTAGCTGGGCGCGGTGGCTCATGCCTATAATCCCAGCACTGTGGGAGGCTGAGGAGGGAGATTTCTTGAGCGCAGAAGTTGGAGACTTGCCTGAGGGAGAGCGAGACCCTGACTCCTAAAAAATGGAAAAACCCAGCTGGGTGCTGTGGTGAGTGCCTGTACTCCCAGCGGTTTCTGGAGGCTGAGGCAGCGGGATGCTCACAGTCTGAGGTTGCAGTGAGCTATGACACCATTGCACTCTGCTCAGGGCATAGGATGGGACTCTGTCTCAACAACAACAACAACAATAACAACAAGGCAAAGAAATAAAAAATAAGCAAGGAAATTAAAAAAAAAGAATATAACATGTAGATTTTAAATTTAGCATGTATCTCAGTCACCACTTGAGAGGCAAAGACAGCCTCTGTTAGCATTCTGGTCACTTGGAAACACTGAGCAAGAATACAGAGCATATGAATTCCTGCTATTTTTCTAAATTTTGGTTTCAGAATGTCATAAGGCATAGCCATTCTTTTAGATAGACTTCCTTTCCTACTTAGCTACTGCACTGACTGTGGCTGCCTAGGCAAGGCTCTCTGCCTTCACCTTGCTATCACTTAAGAGCTTAAGAATTACTACCCCAGCCAGGCACTCTGGAAGGCCAAGGTGGGTGGATTGCCTGAGCTCAGGAGTTCAAGAACTGCCTGAGTAAGAATGAGACCCCAGAAAAACTAAGAAAAACTAGCTGGGCCTTGTGGTGGGTGCCTGCAGTCCCAGCTACTCAGGAGGTTGAGATTAAAAAGATCCCTTGAGCTCAAGAGTCTGAGGTTGCTGTGAGCTATGGCACTAGAGAGCTCTCTACCCCGGGGTGGTACAGTGAGACTCTTTCTCAAAAAACAAAAAAGAATCACTACCCCTGGGTGCAAGACTCAATTAACACAATTAATTTCTGTCCTCATGCTAAAATTAAAATGAAAAGAACCATTAGTTTAAAATATGGAAGGGTTACAAACTCATTTGGACTTCTAGATCAACACTTCCATGTATACATACTACTGAAACTGAGTTGTACACAGATGACATAAATTTTTCAAGTTCGTTTGGACAATTATGGGCAAAACTGTGGTTGGACTGGTTTCTGTATGTGCAGTCCAGAGTTCTTTTCATAACCCTGTTTTATCATTTCAAATTTTGTAAGTATAAGGTAAGGTAGAAAGAGCAAGAGATTTTCCAACTAGAGGGACATGGTTTCAAAGTATAACTCAACACCTCACAAAACACTGATCTTCTCTGAGTGGGAGATTTCTTAGCCTAAGAATTAGGAAAGAGGGTGGCGCCTGTGGCTCAAGGAGTAGGGCACTGGCCCCATATACTGGGGGTAGCAGGTTCAAACTGAGCCCTGACCAAAACTGCCAAGAAAAAAAAAAGGAAAGAATAAGAATGATGGTTTCTAGCTCGGAAGGTTGGAAATGATATTGGTGAAGCACTTCCTGGCACATGGAGGTGCCCAGAGAATGGCAGTGATGACAGCTATGGCTACTATTATTTTGACAGTTTGAAAAGATTAGAAACGTATCTTAAATAAACCCAGTTCTTTTTGTTAACAAAAAAGAGGAGCAATCATTTATTTATACTTTATTGGGGTTATCTCTGTTTCAACAATATGTGCTTTTGTAAGTTGAAGCACTAATGGGGGGATAGAATGCCTTCATATTTGTTCTACTAGTAACTTTTCTGAGCTGCCAAATGTACTTTAAATTTTAATATTTTAAGATTCGATGTAAAAGTCTGGGATTATCCTATATATGGCCCTTAAGATAATATAGATTTTAATACTTTCACGCTTTAATACTTTGAAGTTAGAAAGTATTTTGAAGAAACAAAATTATTCCTCCATAAAGACAGGAACAATAATGACAGGGCAAGATGTAGGCTGACAGCTCACTCATTCCTACCTGTCCCAAGACAATGGGGTGACAGCCAGTTTTTTCTTTTTTTGGTCTTTGTCAGTGGTGCAATTATTTACTAAACTTTGGAGTATTTCAAATCACAAATCAGGAATAATGAAGATTTTTAACTGATCAAAAATTTTAGAGGCCATGGATACCACCAGTGGTTAGTTACTGCTGCCTTGGGAAGTTGCACAAACTTTTCAACAGCTTTTCCCATGGGTAGAGAGAGCATCATCTGGGGAGATTATTTAGTAAAATATACTTTTATAAAGTGTGAGGGGGCAGGATGAATGTCTGTTTTACAGACTAGTTGTTTTATATAATAATAGTGTTATATGTGTCATTTCCAAAATTAAAGTTAGGTCTTCGCCTTGGCGCCTGTGGCTCAGCGGGCTAAGGTGCCAGTCATGTACACCTGAGCTGGCAGGTTCGAATCCAGCCCGGGCCCGCCAAACAATGATGACGGCTGCAACCAAAAAATGGCCGGGTGTTGTGGTGGGCGCCTGTAGTCCTAGCTACTTGGGAGGCGGAGGCAAGAGACTCACTTGAGCCCAGGAGTTGGAGGTTGCTGTGAGCTGTGATGCCATAGCACTCTACCCAGGGGCGACAGCTTGAGGCTCTGTCTCAAAAAAAAAAAAAGTCAGCTCGGCGCCTGTGGCTCAACGGGCTAAGGCGCCAGCCACATACAGCTGGCGGGTTCGAATCCAGCCCCCGGGACCGCCAAATAACAATGATGGCTACAACCAAAAAATGGCCAGGCGTTGTGGCGGGCGCCTGTAGTCCCAGCTACTTGGGAGGCGGAGGTATGAGACTCGCTTGAGCCCAGGAATTGGAGGTTGCTGTAAGCTGTGATGCTACCGCACTCTATCCAGGGTGACAGCTTGAGGCTCTGTCTCAAAAAAAAAAAAAAAAAAAAAAAAGTCATATAAATTTTTAGACTGTTAGGTAATACATGTCTGTCAATTAAGGCAAAGACAATATATTCTACCCTAGAACCATCATCTGATAGGAATAGGGAAGTCTTTTAGAGCCAAAATCTTTCTCATCTCCCCTCAGGCATAGTCAGCTTCCTTCAGAGTCAAGATCCAGACTCGTAGATCTTGTCTGTGAAAGTCTTAGGGATAGGCCTTTGGTCAGCTCAGTCTAGGGTGATTTATGCTTTACTTACCTCTTTTCTTTTTATATTCTATCCAGGTCAAGAAGCACTGCCATTAAATATAGTGAGTGACTCTGTCCAAGACAACAAGCATCAGGGAAGCAGCTAGAAGTATTGACGGAAAGCTTAAGTTACCTAAATGGTAAGTATATTTTATAGTGAAACCTGGGCATACCAGTAGAATTGGATGGTTTTTGAAGCCTCTACAGTTTTCCCACCACTCCAAGGGAGGGAAGAAAGTCTAATGACTATACTAAGGTGCTTCACATTTTTTCTCCTTTAATTAACCTTTCAACCTGATGAGGGCAAAAATCTTTGTAGGAAATTGACAACCTAAAGAAACAAGCTTAGATGCCATTTATTGACTATTTACTACATGTCAGGCACAGTCCTGTTTGACATATGTTATCTCCCTTGATGTTTACACCAACCTGGTCAGGTAAGTGTGGTTACCGTCATCACAGGGAAATGAGTTTAAAGAGGTTAAATAACTTCTCAAAGTTCACATAGATAGTTAAGGGTAGAACTAGGTTTCAAACCTTGGTTATTTTCATTATACTGTAACATTTCTCTTTTGATAAAGTTTCTTTTTGTTGAGCCAGTGACTGACTTAACCTTTAAAAAACAAAATAATTACAAAACATTTTGATTAATAATCATCTCCTTGGTCGGCTCCTGTGGCTCAGCGAGTAGGGCGCCGGCCCCATATACCGAAGGTGGCGGGTTCAAGCCCGGCCTCGGCCGAACTGCAAAACAAAAAAAATAGCCGGGCGCTGTGGAGGGCGCCTGTAGTCCCAGCTACTAGGGAGGCTGAGGCAAGAGAATCGCTTAAGCCCAAGAGCTGGAGGTTGCTGTGAGCAGTGTGACGCCACGGCACTCTACCCAGCGCGATAAAGTGAGACTCTGTCTGTACAAAAAAAAAAAAAAATCATCTCCTTTTCTGAGC